>JBAMJV010005491.1:0-25275 GCA_037951105.1 Echinarachnius parma
ATATCGACTGGTTTTACTGAAATGATATTGATGACAGGCGAAGCAGGAAAATCCTGTTTGTAATGGAAAGGAAATGCCAATTTGGAGATGTTGTGGCACGAGAGGCTAAGCACTTGACTTCAAATCAGGGGAGCCGAGTTTGAACGGATCTTACTTCTGCCCTTCAGCACGACTTGCAATCAGCATTGCTGCTCTCTATACCCATGAGTATGAATTCGGTACATGTATGGTCTATTCCAACGAAAAGTGTACACGGTCATTTGTTTAATTCTAAATGTCAAACTTCTTTGATTTTGTAATCCTTTTGTACAGGTTTATAGAGACGTCGATCCATTTTGCGATGGGGGGGGGGGGGGGGGGGGGGGGGTTGGCTAAATTTTAAAATTGTCCAGACTGAGTCACAAGTGTAAGAAAATCAAAAAGCACATTGGCATGCATATAATTGGAAAGAGTATTGAATATTTGAGGGATCCCGGAATAATTTCAAATTGCTATGGATATATCAGCCGACTCGGAACCGATTTTGATTAAGCAAAGTACATTCTGTCATTAAAATTGTATGTTCTTTCAATGTTGACACTCATTTTTTCATTACCTCGCAACAAAATTATTTCGTGCAGCGCCGTCTATACCAAACTCAACTATCCCTTTTAAGTCAAGGGTCTTCATTTATGCTTCCCATTGTTTATCAATTACTTTATCATTTATTATGGTATTTAAAATGGGTTTATTCCTTTATTTGATGTAAACAGAAATTGCTATTTATGTTAATGTGCAGATTACCTCAATCACTGATTATGAAGGAAGATGATATATCATTGAAGTGTAAATATTCCCCGCCCCCCTTTATTGTGTTCTCTTATATACATGTTTGCTTCATTCATGCTGCTGGACATTGTCAGTTTATTTTGTAATAATGATGATTATAATCTTATTTGATCTGAATGACAAATCAAATGTTGTATATATATGTTAATGGGATGATTATTTTATGTACTGATACTTTACTATTATTTGTATGCAATGAGTGAAGAAAATAAATATCATTGAAAACAAAAGAGAGAGTGCTAAAAGAAATGCATTCGTAGGTAAAGCTTACAATTTACCACTGAGTAATGAAATCACTGCTACTTACTTAAACTCACAGAATAAGCCCTGACATGGGCAACAATTACTTCCAATGTGGAAACGATCCAATTTGTATATCAAGACTTCATTCTAAGATTCTAACGGCTCCAATATTCGTTAAGAGATTTGTTTTTGTTTAAGTGGTCAAAAAAGCATTGTTTTTATGTTTGTGTAGCTACATAAGTAAATGAAATGGTCACAAATTGTATACGGTCTCACCGAGACGCATCTGCTCAAAGAAATATTAAGATAGCAGGAACTTAAACAAAATAAAATACGTCTGCACATGGCGTGTACACTTTCTTTGGAATCCACCATGTATACAGCCGTGTGAAATGTTATTGGACCAAGCCCTTTTTGCTTAAATATTGAGATTTGTTATATTATTTTCTAATTTGTGTTATAACAATACATTATCAAAGAAACATACGTCCATCAAAGGTGTAGAAGGTGTTTCTGTCAATATGGTTATGAATGCCTGTCACAGATTGTCTGTCTTGAATTTAAAGGGATCTAGTAAGTTTGTTGACAAATGCAGCAATTGATGTGTGGTTAATAAGTGTATTGGTGTGATTGATATGTCCAGAAGGTAATGTGTAAAACTCTCAAGTTAATTGGATATTATTTGGCCGAAAAATGAGTGAAATTGCAAAGTGATATTCACTCTTACTTTGTACACGACTGAAAAGGTCCCGTAGATAATTTCACAACCAAACACGTCAATCGTAAATATCTTTTGAAACTAAATAGAAATTGGAAAAAACAGAAATGCTGTCCCATGCTTTTAATAATAATACAAAATTAAACAAGGTATGAAGGAACGGCTAGAATATCAATTGGATTATGAGGATTTTGGACAATGTTAAGTTTCCATTTTCTGTAAGTTGTGTGTATATCATAGAAAAGTCTTTTAAGTTTTGTTTCTTTTGTGAGCATATTCATTGCTGATGAGGGTTTCCAAATGGTGGTAAATTGCCCTTTTTCGAAGAATGCCTCTACCACGATAGCCTATACGCACAGCTAAAACAGGTTTTACAGAAGTGTGTCCACAAGACTTTGAATATAACTTTGCAGTACTACTCAATCATGAGAAGTTTGAAAATAAATTAGTCTAGAAGAGGTGGAAAATGTCACGCCGGCTAGGTTACCCTTATTTTACCTGTTCATGGCTAAAAGGTCCCCGATTTCCAAACATAATCATCTTAACAGTTTTCATTAGATAGATAGCGATGAATATAACACGATTTTAGACCCACCAACCCTGTAATTTGAATTTTACCAATAAAAAACGAATATGAAAAATGGAAGAAATTCTACAATCCGACATATCAATGTTGAAGTATTCCATAAAAAAGGTCCGTAAAATGAAGAACCAACAAATGCGAAATACATTGCACATCTTACAAATCTTGGTTATTTTGTGTAGTTTTCGTTTTTGCCGTTCTTGTTACATAACTGTAACTTGTAGGCATGGGTTTCCCGTACCGCGCTGACGAACCATACATGAGCAAAGGTTTGTTGATCAGAATAATACCTAGGTCACAAATGATCCGGGCGCCGTACGATTTGTCTCCCTACGGCGGATTTTGTACGATATGGGGAAATTGTGATATCGTACGACGAATGTGGTATCTTAGAGTAGCAGTCACATATTTGCCGGGGCCCGTACGATAACTTTTATCTTAAAATAAAACATGAATCGCACGGCTCCCGTGAACACAATCTTAGTGCCCGTACGGGTGCCTTACGGCCCTCTTGCGGTGACTCCACGGTACTCGTACGATGTGAGTGGACAAATATTCAGTCTCAAAATTGTACGATATTCGAACAAAAGTCTGCGGTGGCCGTGCTGTGCCCGTACGGTGCCCGTGCGATGCTCTCTACGACGTGTATACGGGCTTACGGCAATTAAAACACAACCGTACGATAACTTTTTCGTTTTAACTCCACGTTAAATAATTTGTTGACATCGTACGGCGAGGAAAAATGCAACGGCGACCGTACGATAGCCACGGCACCCTTGTGGGCAGCGCAAGATTCCCGCAAGATTTGACCTAAAAGTGGCATCGTACGGGCGCCGTTTCTCAAATCGGAGCATTTGTGAGCTAAGCATTGAAGGACTGCCTGACCTTGTCAGGGGCGGATCTAGCTTTTTGCTAAGGGGGGGGGGGGGGGTGGTTGGATCTAGCTTTTTGATAAGGGGGGGGGGGGGGTTTACCCAATGACGATGCGGATACTGTGTGGGTCTGGACACATGATGGCGTTTTTATATGCACATCACATTTTCCAAGGGGGGGGGGGGGGGGTTTAAACCCCCTACCCCCCCCCCCCCCCCCCCCCCCTAGATCCGCCACTGCTTGTATCATTTTTTAAAACAGTACAACTCCACGCAAAAGAGTTTTCAAGCCGTAATTTGTTAGGCAAGCCAATAAATTAACATTTAGGCCTATTTCATAGTGTAACTAATAATCTCACAACTTTTGGAATTTGGCTTGTAAAAAGTGGACAGAATCTGTAGGCAATCTTCAGGTAGACTGCCAGTTAACATTAACACAAAGTTGAAATACACTGATCGACAATTATTGTGCTCATAAATGTACATGTCATACTAGCATGGTGGTTTAGCGGTTAGAGTGTCCGCCTCATGTACGGGATGTCACGGGTTCGAACCCAGACCGGGTCATACAAAAGACTTTAACAAATGGTACCTTCTGCCTTCCAGCTAGACACTCGTCATTTGTAGAATGGATGGAAAAGGAAAGTTAAACACACAGTTACCAGAGGGCTAGCCACCTTCTGTCTGCCTTTTTACTACATACAGTCACTAGACGTTTGACATAATATTATAGGGCTTACGAATCGGAGACAAGCGCCGCCTTATGTTTCAAGGGAAGGCACGCTAAGAGCTGGAGAGACATGTCTACGATAACAACACAACGTACAGGAACAAATGTACACATGTTGCACTTTGCCTGCAAAAGGTGAGAAGACCGATGTTTTTGTTTCTTGAAAATAAATGGGAAAAAAGAAGTAGCAAAATATGCTCCATCCAATACTATTTCCAAGGCTGTGATTGTCGTACGTACAATCATATAATTCAGTTCTGGGTCACTGGTGTATTGGTGTGGGGGGGGGGGGGGGAGGGGGGGGGGATCTTGCCCACCCACCCCCCCCCCCCCCCCCCAAAAAAAAATATATATATATATATATATATAAATAAATTATAAAAAAAAAAAAAATAATAATAATAATAATACAAAAATACAAAAATGTAAAAATAAAATTTTAATCATGGTTTATATCTTATTCGCTACCAGGGGTTGAAAAAAGGGATTTCTTTAGACAAGATAACTCAGATTTTAATTCATGTCAAGTCAAATTTCCTTCCTATTAAAGTATGCACTAAATTGCATAATTTCAAGTTAAACAATAAAAAAGCGTTGCAAAAGCATGCACGGGTGGACACCCACCTACCGTCACACTCTCCAATCACCCTTCCCCGTCTCGGAAATCGGTCAAGTATACTACGTCTGGAATACTTTGTTCATATTGTTGTTGTATCATATTTACCGTTATTATATTGTCACTTTGCGAATTATATTTTGGGGTACATATTTGTTTTTCTCCATGAAACAAACCTCTTTTCCGGTCAGTAGAATCATGACACACTTACCCACATTATAATACACAGTGGCGTAGCTACGGGGGGCACGAGGGGGCACGTTCCCCCCCCCCCCCCCCCCCCCCCCAATAATTTTGAAAACCAATAGAAAACATAAGGGGACATTTTTTGAAGAAAAAAAAAGAAATACATAAAGCGTGCCCCCCAATAATTTTGCGTGCCCCCCTCCCCCCCAATAATTTTGCGTGCCGGCCCCCCCCCCCCCCCCCCCCCCCCCCCACCAATCAGTCCGACCACGCTACGCCACTGATAATACATGTCATCAGGACATAATTTCCTTTCCAAGGTATGCACCAGATTGCGCAGTTTAAGTCCAAAAATGCAAAAGCTCCCTACCGTGGGCAGGGTCACGGAGGGGGGGGGACACCCCCTCCTACACCCTTCCCCAACACTCCCACCTCCCCCCGCTCAGTCGCTTCGCTCCCTCACAAAGTCCCACTTGTTCACAATTATGAGAAACCATGCCTGTTAGTGATGCGGATTTGGTTTAGCCCCCTTCCAAAAAAATATGTTTCTCAATTCGCCACTGTTTAGGGTAATGAACTTTGCATGATGCCTACATTTTGTGTAAACATATATCGTACCATCCAATGCAAGCTTATTTACATCTAGGCTTCTGGGTCAACTGACTGAGCTGTATCAGATAAATACTATTTTATCTGCCAGTTCAAATATTGTGAATCGCTGCCAAGGTGTTGTCTTCTTGCGTTTTTTTTCTCCAAAGTTAACAAGATCCCTAGATAAAGTAGCCTAAGAAGCGGCTAGTCATATTATTTGGCATGTATTTTGTTTTATATCACTGTGATGCAGTATTTCTTTACGATGTATTAATACTTTTATTGTGACAAATAACTATAAATAAATCATAAAGAAATAATTAAACTTGTTTTTGTGCGATACTGATTATTGGCTTATCCCGTGCTGTATACGGGGAACCTGGTGGGCCATGTATTTTAATGTATGTGTAGTACGAACTAGTTTGACTGCACAGTTAAATTTTAGATAAATCAGAAACGAGTTTGGAAATTGTTCTTCAAATCTTTATTTTGGAAAAATATGATTGCTTGTGTCTTTTTCTTCTTCTTTTCCTTTTTACCTTGCAGTCGTTTATCGTGAACTTATTGAATTCCTTATCTTATTGGTCAACTTTCTATTCTTTAACGTGTATGTACAATTAAGGGAAGGCAATGGGGTATCAAGATTACTCCCGAACAAAAGGCCAATCAACTGTGTTGTATTCATTTTACAGACGTTAGGGTATTTTAAGTTCATAATTACAGCCTTTCTTCTTGACTTAACCCTCTGGGTGCAATATCATTTGTAAAGCATCCACTTCAACCCGTTCATTATCTCTTATGGATATAATCTTGGTAAGAAGTCAATTGTTAATACAATTGAAGCTAGATGACAGTTCTGAGATTTTTCCACACAAGCCCTTTGTTTATACTGTTATTGTCAACAACATTAATCAACTAGTTTGGCCAATACAGTTATTATGTTAATTTTCAAGGGGGTGCGTAAATGGGGGTATAACCTCGCTATTAATAAGGACCGCTATATGGGGTCGCTATTCAAAAAGACATACAAACCGTTAGGACCACTTTTCATAATACGAACTCAGGATCGCTATTCATAAACATGAAGAAAAGGCGCTATTTATAATTCATGTTGGGGTCAGTTACTCGTTATACGAATTCAGGGTCACTATCATAATCTAAGAAAGGGGTCGCCATTCATAATGTAAGAAGGGGGTCAATATTCATAAAATCCCCAAAGGAGTTGTTATTCATATTGTAGGACAGGGGAGGTCGCTATTCATAGAATGATAACATTTACCCCTTACCCCTTATGTTTTCTTCGGGGGAAGAGCCCCCCCCCCCGGTAGCTACGCCAAATAAAAAAAAAATGAATTAGATTTTTGATCAATAGCGACCCTCATTTCGTATTATGAATAGCGACCCTCCTCTTACATTATGAATCGCGACCCTCTTCTTATACCGAAAATGTTTGAATAGAAGCGCTATGGTACATGGCTCTGTACGTTGTCTTTAAAATAGCGTCAGCTGAGTCCAAAAGTAGGACGTTGTCTGGGGGATAGTTGTCCTGGGGGTAGTTGTCATGGGGGTAATTGTCCTAGGGGGGTACTAGTCCAGGTGGTAGTTGTCCGGGGGGTAATTGTCTTTGGGGGTTATTGTCCGGGGGGTAATCATCCGGGGGTAATTGTCCAGGGGGTAGTAGTCCTAGAATCATTAACAATAAAAGCATGGGGCAGGTTTCTGTTTTTCAAATTTCCATTTCGTTCAACAGATATTTATGATTGAAGTTTTCGAATATAAAATGATCTACGGGACCTTTTCAGCCGTGTACAAAGTAAGTGCAATGAGTAAGTGAATATCACTTTGCATTTTCACTCATATCTCAATTAACTTGAAATGTTCACACATTACTTTCTGGACATATCAGATCACACCAATACACATCTTAGTAACCACGCATCACTTGTTGAACTTGTCAACAAAGTTACTAGATCCCTTTAAACCACATGTGTCATGAAACTGAAAATGGATACATTTGAAACAGTATTATTACAGAAATCATAATTGCATTAAACCACATTGCTATTTCACTGTGCCATTTTTTTTGGTTTATTTTGTGCTTATTCAGCCATGAAGTGGTGGATATTGAATCTATGTTCTTTTGCAAGATGCACATTATAATTGTGCAATTATGTTTGCGTAAGTAGGACTGTTAAAATATAAAAACCTCTTGAACAAGAAAATAGGAAATTTTGTAGGGGGGGGGGGGGGGGGGGCACGACATACTTTTTGTGTCATGTTTAGATGTAATCCCCGTGCTCATCACTGACCAAAACTCATGTTCCTTTTTTTAGTTAATACATTAAAATGTCTCCATAAAGTTCATTATTGTGTTTTGTAATTCTTCTCCAGGGCTTGCCTTCGAAATAAGTGTGCAAATAATAGAATTATTGTAGTTATGTGTACTTGGCTAGATTATCCATTAGTACAAAGATTAAGTGAGTATAGAGTACATCAAAACATCCCTTTACTCTGATCACCCTTCTTATATTAAAGGGGTAGTACAGTTTTGGTAAGGCTGAACTTTAGTAACCCAAACCTGCACAATAACATTAGAAACTGATAGTTCTAACTCCACCATTATTTCGATCGGATATATTTATTGATATTTCAGCCGTCTCTGAACCGATTTTGAAAACAAAAATATGTTTGTTCTGTCATTCAATGTGTATGCTCTTTCAAATTTGACACTCAGTTTGTCATTATCGCATTATCGCTGTTTCTTATACCAAAACGGAACGGCTTGGTACGAACAGTCACGTCACGTTCACGTTCACATCACGTGAAGGTTTTGTACCTTTTGTGAAATAGGTCACCCAAATCTACGAAGTGTCACGTTCAGGTTCTGTACCTTTTGTGAAACAGGTCACCCAAATCTACGAAGTGTTGGGTTACGTGACCCAACAGTTTGTAGATATACTATATGCAATTCATGAAAGCTCACGTAAATTGGCGCTTGCGTAAAACAAATTAATGTAAATTGTCGTTGAGAAGAGACTAATTCTCGGTAAATTTAATCGTGAACGAACCCGTCCTACCTATACTGTAATATACAATTATATAGGCGTACACAGGCCTGGGGGCTGGGGGATGGACACCCCCTACCCCTATCCCCACCCCCTTACATAATTCAAGAAATGTCTTGGTCTCGGCCTCGAATTTGTGACCGGTCCTGGTCTCGTCCTCGGCTGCGGTCATTTTCTACGGACACCCCCTACCCACACTCCCCCGCTTACTTCAATTTGTCTGACGAAATATCCCCCCCCCCCTACACCCACCCCTTGACAAAATCCTGGGTACGCCACTGCCTACAAGTAGCTAGTTCGAATGTCATATACATTAATTGATTTATTTAATATTGATTGGTTGGTGTGATTGTTTCATTATAATGATTGACTGATTAATTGATTGTTTATTAGATTAAATGACTGACTTATAGATTGACTCGATTCAATAACCATAAATAAACACTGTTAATCAAATCATTGTTTTATTACTTTTAAACTCATTGATCACTGCTGCCAGTCACTCACTCACTCACTCACTCACTTTCACAGGCATGCACATACAACGCCAGTACGCGCAGACGTCGAGCACGGGAACTTCAGGCGTATGCGAACTGAATTGTCCGCTGCGTGTAGCAATTCAGCTGGAAATCAACATTTGCCAAAATCCACGCACGACACGTCTTTAGAAATACTCCAATAACAAGACAAATAATGCAAGTGGTATGGTTGTACATTACCTAAATGACAGAACTGCATATTATCGTCTCAGATTACTCTGAATTATGCACGTACATATTATAAACATAATGATTGAAAAGATTTGATAAGGGGGTATCGGCATTTTCGTCGACATTTTTAAATCTCTTTGTGTGTGTATGTCTAGTCTTAGTAACAAGCGTTTGCAATTTAAAAAATCTTGATTAAACGCTCACGTCACGATTTGGTTAACGCGACACTTCGAGTTTTACCGGCATGGAAAACGACAAATTGTTGGGTCACTTTACCCTACACTTCGTAGATTTGGGTGACCTGTTTCACAAAAGGTACAGAACCGTTTACGTGATGTGAACGTGAACGTGACGTGACTGTTCGTACCAAGCCAAACGGAACTACCCCTTTAACATTAAAGAAATACAAATTATCAATTACACTTGACTTGCTATGGTGATGGTGTGACGAATATGTTGAAGTTCGAATTATCACGAGATATCAAGCAAGTAGTGATAAGTAGTAGTATTTGTGATAACTAGCCCAGTTAGCACACAGACAAAGAGCTCAAATATTGATATTTCAGTTGCTTGCTGGAATAGATAATTAAATGATGCATTGTAGGGAACACAGCTAGTAAGAGGGTAGAATATGTAAGTAATCAATATCGCGTGACACTGGTCGGGCACTCTAAGAAGATTACAAGGGTTCCCGCCATTTCATATCTTTGTGCCTCCGCAATAATGATATCATAAAGATTACCATATATCCATATAAATGTGCACGGTAACAATGCATCACATTACACAGACGAATCTGGGAACGAAATGAAAAAACAGTGCTCTCCTCTCCCTCATGATACATTGTTATGTTATAAGCTAAATATAATCTTCTTAAAGGGATAGTTATGAAATGGGAAAAGTTTTGGTCAAATAGTATTGTATTAACCAAATTCCGCACAATTACATTACAAATGAATAGTTAAAACTCCACCATGCTCGAAAGGAATAACAAATTACAAATGTCTAAGTAAAAAGGCTGCTATTATTAAAAAGGAGCCGTTAAAACTCAAACATGTCAAATGGACGCTCTCTAAAAATTAATTCAAGCTAAATATAATCTTCTTAATGCCTGGTACTTTGGATTTCCATTTCTATCCCTTTAATAGAAACCATGTACTCCATCCCACAACTAATACAATAAGATACACCCGCCCATATGTCTCAATCAATGGTGATGACATTGAGACACAGAAAATATGAAATTGAATAGTGAGAGAGGCGAAAGGAGGGTGATTGTTATTTTGGTTATTATCATTATTTTTGTTTTACTTATAAATGCATATTAAACAAATATAGAACATGCTCAGTTATACGTAGGCAAATCGATATTTTTAGCATAATTCTGCAAGATTACATCTTCTAGATCCTGACATTTCTGTTGTATTTGATGGGTTTTCTAAGGTGCCCATCATGTCCGCAAAGTTATGAATTTTTAGCATAATTCTGCAAGATTACATCTTCTAGATCCTGACATTTCTGTTGTATTTGATGGGTTTTCTAAGGTGCCCATCATGTCCGCAAAGTTATGGAGGTGACCTTCAGATTGGTTAATAGCAAACAATTTACAGTAGCTTACATGATAATGTGTGTATGTAATTTCTTCAATTGTTCTCCTGTTAACCTGAAACAAAGTGAGATTTTTTATTTCTCAATGTTCGTAGACATGATGAGAAACCCCATTAACACAATCTTAAAAATACCTTACTGTACATCACAACATGATTTGTTATAATTCTTTCGATTTTCATTGTTTTGCACCATTTTGCATTTTTAAAACAAATAAAACTAAATAATTATCAAGGAAATTATTTTCAGCAAATGAAAACCCGTTACTAATGATTGTCATGAAATTTTGCTGGAAAACCACAAAATTCACTTGTTATATTAAAACAAATGAAAAACATGCTCTTCAGTTTATGGTTACCATGGCAATGGAAAGTAGCCAATCCATTCAAGTATTATACTTATTATTACGTATTATATTTTCCAACGAGTTTGCAATAAGATTTTAGGAAAGGTCACCACTGACAATTCCGTGAAAATCAAACGAAAATCTAGAACCGTTGATCGAAGATATGGTTTGGGGGCCCCCATTGGGCTTTATAGTGTTAAAGCGTAATACATTTGATGCAGAACAAGACAAAAAATATTCAAAATTAGTGCGCACATTTACAGCAATTGTTTCCCAATAAACAATATGCATGACAGACAAAAGGTAACGCTATCAATATATAACAATTGCACATGAACCACTTATAATACCCGGGTATATTGATAAATGATCGGGAAAAAAATGAATATTCATAATCATAAATATTATTCAAACATGTGTGCGTGCGTACTAAGTATCTGCGTGAAAGGTCAATATGCAAAACAAATCAATAATTAACCGAACTTATCTTGAAGTTGGTTAGAGTCAGGATATCGTGTTGCCTCCCTGATTGGCTACATAATTGAGCAGACCAGCTCGTCAGCTGATGATCTGAAGTTTTATTTGAAATTGCGCGTGTCTCCAGAGATGGCATAAACATATTATGAGTAGTCGTATTATGCCAGGTTGGCCCGGGAAAGGATATTTAAGACAATCGCTTTCCCGAGTAGTAGTTAAACTAACATGACTACCATATTTGTTTTTTGTTTTTTGAAAGAGTATTTTATTTTTCTCTCAAACAAACAAATTTACAACGTAAATCATTTGCAATACAAAACAAATTCTTTCAACAAATTCATATGAATACTCATAAATTATTATTTACAATCCACATACAATTAAGTGTTACCTAAACAATAATCTTACTCTTACTCTATACAATTCATATTTTCTGTATTCTACATTTTCCAACCACTTTTCGTTTAATTTCATGTTAGCAAGATCTTAATGTATGTAATTTGAGAGAATATTATAATTTAAGTACAACACTGTTTTTTTTTATTTGAAAGTGTTTCATTCTCTCTCAAATCATTATTTTCCAGAGAACACTTTTAAAAGTACAAATGTGGATCAACCAAAGCTCTTATCAAAATCATCATATCCAATTAAAAAATAAAATTAAAAAACATGTCAAAAGCCAACAAACTAACAATTGTGTACACCATTACATATAAATTTGCAACCTATCAACATAAATAGAATGATAATCATTATAGTGTTTGAGAGAAAACCTATATAAAAAAAGGAAAACAATGGAGAGATAACAGAAGAAAGAGAAGAAGAAAAACAAAAGAAAAAAAGAAAAAAAAGGGGGGGGAGGCGGTAGTAAGAAAAAAAGAAGAAAAACAAAACAAACAACAGTACTTGGTGTCTCTGTCTCATACCCTAGGCAGAGAGTGTGTTCCATTTTCTGTAATGGATTCGCAAAATCCCTCTCTGTTCAGCTATCTTTCTTTCTTCCTCTTTATTTTTCAATAATGTATCTTTAATATCTCTTATAGTTGGAGGATAATCTTTCGTTCTACTATTAATAAATATCATACTTTTTATCAATAGTATAACGTGATTTAATAATTGGTCTTTCCCTACATTGCTAACCTTAATTCCCACATGGACCCCTTTCCAATCTATATTTGTTAATTCTTTTAAATCAAACTCATTACCGCAGTCTACCCAAATCATTCTTACCTTTTCACAAGAATAGAACAAATGTTCATAGGTTTCCTGCATTTTATGACAAAACGAGCATAAATTACTATTCCCCATATGAAAAGTAAACATATGTTTTTTTTGTATAAATAAGGTTATAGAGTAATTTAAATTGAAATTCCCTTAGTGTACTATTAAGCGTGGATTTTCGGGAACGTACAAAAATATTTTCATTATCCTTTCCAAAAACATTATATAAGTGTTCTATATTGCGAACTGCAAAAGACTTCTCTACCCTTAAATTTAACAAATGTTCATATATACCTTTTGAAGTTATGTCACGTAATGAAAAATCTTTTTCATTCAATCGAAACTCCAAATTCAATGCAGTATCTTCCATTACATTATAATTTCTACTTAACAATTGTTTCCATATAAATGGTATATTTTCAAAAATCTGTTTTACTATGTCAATTTCTGACCTATCTAATCCTAGTCTAATGAATTCATGGACAGATTTTATTCTTCCTTTACTGTCGACTATATGATGTATTTTATAAATATTTTTCAAAAATAATGTTTCATTATAATAAATTTGTCCATTAATTCGAATGTATCTGTTATTAAAAACAATTTGATTTCGGCTTCCAGTTTCTTTTAACAAAAAATCTTTTGAACCTATCCAAGCTTCTAACATTTCCCTATAAAAAACCGGAAGTGACAAGTTCAATAAATCAAATGAACTATTACAAAAAAACACCAACAGACCTCCTACTTGTCGAGTCAAGAATTTAAAAACTCTTTTCCATCCCATCATTGATTCCCCCTCAAAAAGTCTCTTAATCCACATTATTCTCTGTGTCCGAATAAACAATTGAAAATCAATCATTTTTAGACCCCCCTTTTCATATTTCAAAAAAGTAACTTCTCGTTTAATTTTATCTTTCCCATGCCACAAAAAATCAAATGTTAATCTATTTAAATCTTCTATTACACCTGGCGGTATTGGAGTGAGTGAAAATATATATATTAATTTAGAAATCACAAATCACAACTTATCATTTAGAAATGATAAGTTGTGATCGGTTAATACACAATCACAACATTTATAAATGGTAGAGCCTTTGGATACTAACTGAATTTTGTGCTGTACTCGGCTCACCTAATATATATGGCAAAAGGAATTTACCTCGGAATGAAGTGACACAATGTATATGAACTGATTTCAATCATTTTGTAACGAACTTATATTTTATTGAAAGGTAAAACCAGCAAATGGTTTATACCAAGGAAACCAACCAGCGATTCTCTTGGATGCAAACTGAACTTAATGTTTCACTAAATTGAACTGCTATTAATTAGATAACATTAATTTGTTACGTTGAAACGAACACATCGCACATCTATTGAAGTTAACTGATTTATATGGAAAAGAACTGCATTGATTTAAATTCAATTAATTCAATTTGATTGGAACAAACTGACTTAAATTCAAATTAACTGATTCTATATTGAAACGAACTGACATCGCTCGAAATTCAATACTGATTTCTTTAACAACGAACTCGCATTCATTGAATTAACCTATTTTTCTGGCATTGATCGTGTTGAATGAAACAAACTGAATTTGATCGGCACGAACTGGCATTAATTGTATTGATATGAATTGACTTCGTTGGAAAAATGGAAACTCACGTTAATTTGAATTAACTGACATTATTTTAATCGAATTGCACTGGATCATATTGGTGAACTCACGTAAATAGAAGTAAACTAATTTATATTGGAGCGAACTGACGTGTTATTGTTATTGCCATTAATAACTGATAAACTGGAGAGACCTGAACTGATATTTACAATAATAAATTGTCCGACTGGAACAGGAATGCGTTCCCAGTGTGTTGTCACTGACATGATATCGTTTATACGGTAAGTTCAATCAATACGTATAAAACGTCTCTTAGTGTGACAAAATGACGCATATTTTGTTTCTACTTCGTTTTATTACAATGATTCTTTCATTATGACTTTATGGATCAAACGACGGGTCAAACATATTAACTGACATGATCATTCAAACAACATCGCGCCTATACGAGCCGATAGACATACTGGCGTACATACATGACGTAGTTGACGGGACGTTCTAATGTGTGAAATATGCACATTGAAAAGGAATATGTTGTTGCTTAGTTATTCATTTTACAGTGATCTGCAAGTATATCAATATGGTAATATTAATATACCAGTAGGCAAATTTGAAATCAAAGTTCTGTAATCGTGAGATTTTGATACCATCCATTCAGTTGTCAATATACTGGGTGGCAAAGAAGAAAAAGGCACGGCATGTTTCCCCACAACATATCGACTGGTTTTACTAAAATGGTATTGATGACAGGCGAAGCACGAAATTCTACAGCCAATGTATGTGTTTGAAATGAAAACAAATTCAATTTAGAGATGTAAGCGCTGACTTCAAATCAGGGGAGCGGAAATTGAACTGATCAATGCCCCGGTACTTCTGCCCTTCAGCAAAATCATTTCGTGCAGCGCCCTCCATACATAAACTGAACTATCCCAATCTATGCTGCGTTTTGCTTATCAATTACTTGGTAAAATTTAAAATGGTTGTATTCCTTTATTGATGTAAAAGACCATGTATGTGCAGATAACGTCAACTACTGATCACTTTATAACTGTTTGTTTACAATGAAGGAAGACCAGGCGCGCCGAAAGCAGTTTTGGATTGGGGGGGGGGGGCAAAACCCCAAGGGGGCTCACAATATTTGTGTGTAGGGGCTCATGCCCAACCACACTCTGGGTTGCCAACTTTGAGCCAGATGTGAGAGCGAGACATTGCGAGGGAGCGAAGCGACTGAGCGGGGGGAGGGTGTGGGAGGGGGATGTCACCCCTCCCACAGTAGGGAGATTTTGCATTTTTAGACTTGAAATTGTGCAATCTGGTGCATACCTATATATAGGAAATTCGGCTGTATTTGGGAAAGCGTGATATGATTTGATCGACCAGAAAGTTTTAATATATTTTTCACGTAGAAAACAAATAATTGACACACTAATAAATATGTACCCCAAAACACACACACAACAACATAAACCATAATCATGCAACATTATGTATGATCCAACAACACACTGCCAATAAGTCCCGAGGGAGCGATGCCCCTGAGGGCTGGGGCAGGGAGGGAGGGGGAGGGTTTGGGAGGGGGTATCCCCCTCCCACGGTAAGAAAGATTTTGCATTTATGGACTTGAAATTGTGCAATCTGGTGCATACCTAGATAGGAAATTCGGGCTTAAGATTGACTGTATCTGGGAAAGCGTGTTATGATTTATATATTTTTCACGAAGAAAACATATAATTGACGCACTAATAAATATGCACCCAAACTCACATATAAATATTGTATTTATTGTCATACACAGTTCCAACATAAACCATATGGCGCATGTATGATCCAACAACATGGCCTACAGCCAATAATAAATCCCGAGGGAGCGAAGCGACCGTGGGCTTGGGCAGAGACAGAGGGGGAGGGCTTGGGAGGGGGTATCCCCCTCCCACGGGGAAGATTTTGCATTTATATACTTGAAATGGTGCAAGTTGGTGCACTTCATGCCATACCTGTGAAGGAAATTTAGAATCCGAGTTAAACAAAAATAAAATAAAATGTTTATGCTCTCATCAGATGTTTACAACAAACTGAGATAATCTGTCTCGCGCAGCGAAAATTGAAAATGGATGTATAAACTAGTTTTTGAACGTTAGCTCATACATTTGCATTTTTCTTTCCCACTCATTTTTATTTTTTGGGGGGCAAAATTGCGTTTAAAATTGCGTTTTGCCCCCCCACTTTTTGGATTGGGGGGGGGGGGGGCGGCCGCCCCCCTTGCCCCCCCACTTCCGGCGCCTATGAGGAAGACGATATATCATTGAAACAAAATCATTTAATTTATAGATTTCCCCCAACCCTGTTTTATGTTTTCTTATTTATATATATATTTGATTCATTCATGCTGCTGGACATTGTCAGTTTATTTTGCAATGATGAGTATAATCTTATTTAATCTGAATGACAAATCAAATCAATTTATGTTAATGTGCTGATTATCTTATGTACTGATACCTTGTTATTTTATTTTGTATGCAATGAATGAAGACAATAAATATCACTGACATCATGTCTTCATTTTAAGATTTTAACCGCTCCAAAAATCGTTAAGAGATTTTCTTTTAAGTGGTCCAAAAAACATGTTTTATGTTTGTGTAGCTAAAAAAAAAAAATGCAATGGTCACAAATTGTATATTGTT
The DNA here is from genome assembly GCA_037951105.1 of Echinarachnius parma. Lineage (NCBI taxonomy): Eukaryota > Metazoa > Echinodermata > Echinoidea > Clypeasteroida > Echinarachniidae > Echinarachnius > Echinarachnius parma. Next base: position 17,094 of record JBAMJV010005491.1, read on the forward strand.
TGTTTGTTTATTTATTTATTTCCACTTTTTCACATCAATACAAAAAAACATCGTACAAATATAAATGAGTAACATGTAAGTTTAACAAAATATGTTTCTAATTAAAATACAAGCAAAACGAATATGTTGATTGGTGCCAATCCATCATGAAAACATAATCTTCATAATATAAAATAAGAACTAAGGGGGAGAATGGATATCTTATGTATATTTAGCAAGTTTCTTACAAAGGAAAATGTAGGAGACCACATGTCGTAAGCGTAAAAGCTTGTCGATGACTGTGACCTCAGCCGAGTTAGCAAATAAAAGAACAACCTATATGCAACAACCTATATGGCGCAAAAGGTCTCACCGAGACGCATCTGCTCAAAGAATAATCTTGAATCATGTATATGTAATTTAAATTCGACATTTTTGTTCGTATTTGCATCAATTAAATTGTTTGTTTTGATTGTACTTTACTTTTTAAAAGGATAGTTCAGTTTTGCTATAGAGGGCGCTTCAAAAAAAAATGTGTGAGGTATTTAAATCGAGTGTAAAATTTGAAAGAGCATAAACTATTAACGACAGAATCAATTTTATTTTATCAAAATCGGTTAAAAAACAGCTGAAATATCAATAATTGTATTAGATTCGTATAAATGTAGGGGACCAACTTTTATTCAGTAAAAAAAATATTTTACAAATTCTGCACATTTTTAAAATCTACAATAATGGTAAATAGAGAAGAGTTATTGATGATTCCTCTATTGAATAATTGTTCTAACCAAACATCATATTCACATTTGTTGATTTTAAAAATGTTGAAACTTGGTGTCTGGAGGTTGCCCTCTTATGTTAACAGCTACTTTTTGAACGAAGAAAGCCATGTAACTTAACTTTCTCGTATAATTATGTTTTACAAACATTCTAGCATTCATGAATGTTATTTTGTAATGATAGTTTACAGGTTTTAATTACTAAAATATGTCTCCATGAAGTTTAATTATTGTGTTTTGTTATCTTCCGCTAGGGCTTGCCTTCGAACCAGACACTGTCGGTGGTGATTGCGTGGATAAAGACTAGTCATGGCTGAAGCACCTTCCTCGTAAGTTACATTCCATGAAATGCTATACAATCATGTGCACACAGACGTGGAATAAATATGTTTAAGAAGAAGTCTATCCCCGAAAGGAAATAGGATGGATACTATACAAAGGGAGAAATGAGAGGAGATATCAGTGGTGAAGCTACGGGTGAAGTTGGGTTCATTTAAACTGAAAGGAAATACAAAATAAAAAGGTGTACCCACTTATCATTTGTTAAGTGTGACCACGCTATGCCACTGCTGGGAGCTATACGTAAATAGCGATGCAATTGACAAGCAGCTTCAAAATATGTTTTATTTGGAATTGCATTTAAAATAAATGAAAAGGAGCGCAGAAAGTTGGGATTCGCGGGGAATCGAACCAGAGACCTCATGATTGCTAAACTACAGCTTGTCCCAAAAAAAATTACAACGGCACTTTCCGCAACGATAATTTTAAAGATATTAGATCAATCAAAATGATATTTCAGGGTATGAAACTATAATTTATTACCTACATCTTGCAGAAAACCCTATTCGATTTGCTTCAGTGGTCATGGAGAATTAGGATCTTTTGTCAATCACGTCAGATGTCCCTTCCCTCCAGATTTTATTAGGAGACGTGTTGTCCATTGACAACGCGACTTTCTGCAACGATCATTTTAAAATAGTAAATAAATCAGAATAATATTTCAGGGTATGAAACTATAACTTATTACGTACATCTTGCAGAAAACCCTATTCGATTTGCTTCAGGGGTCATGGAGAATGAGGATCTTTTTTTTGTCAATCATGTCATGTGTCCATTTTCGTTCATAACGCGTGAACAAGTCCATTTTCATTCATAACGCGTGAACATAACGAAAATGGACACATGACATGATTGACAAAATATCCTCATTCTCCATGACCACTGAAGCAAATCGAATAGGGTTTTCTGCAAGATGTAGGTAATAAGTTATAATTTCATACCCTGAAATATTATTCTGATTGATTTAATATTTGTAAAGTTATCGTTGCAGAAAGTTTTCAATGGACAACACGTCTCCTTACAAAATCTGGAGGGAAGGGACATGATTGACAAAAGATCCTCATTCTCCATGACCACTGAAGCAAATCGAATAGGATTTTCTGCAAGATGTAGGTAATAAGTTATAATTTCATACCCTGAAATATCATTCTGATTGATCCACTATCTTTAAAGTTATCGTTGCAGAAAGTCCCGTTGTCAATGGACAACACGTCTCCTTACAAAATCTGGAGGGAAGGGACATCTGACATGATTGACAAAAGATCCTAATTCTCCATGACCACTGAATATTAGTTGGTGCGGGGTGGCCTGTGCAAACATCCCTCCACTTTTCCAAAGTTTAATCTTTATAAAATGCATAATAACAACAATAATGATGATGATCATAATAATACTAGTAATACTAATAATAATGATAATAATAATAAAAATAATAATAATCATAACCATATAAACACAACAAAAAAGTAACTCCCCCCTAATCAAAATAGCGCAACTTTTTAACAAAAAGGGTTTGAGCAACATAACTTTGCAGGAATGTTCCTAAACTTATTGGCTAACGTCTCCGTGAAAATGAACTTGATCCGCCATGCCATGCATGAGTGAGCAGACATTAAAGGCAAAAATGTCACTTTTCAAGAGTCACAAGAGTCAACAAGTGACAATTTTGCCTTTGATGTGTGCTCATTCATGCATGACTCGATGGACCAATTTCATTTTCACACAGCAGTTATTCAATAAGTGTAGGAACAATCCTGCCGAGTTATTTTGCTCAAAACATTTTTGTTAAAAAGTTATGTCATTCTAATCAGGAGGGGACTTACTTTTTGTTGAGTTTATTCCAACAATACTGATCAATTAAACCCAACACAAAAATAAGCCCCCTTAATCAAATAACATAACTTTTTAACGAAAAGGTTTTGAGCAAAATAACTCGTCAGGATTGTTCCTACATTTATTGACTAACTTCTGTGTGAAAATTAAATTGGTCCGTCGAGTCATGGATTTTACTCTTGTGACTATTGAAAAGTGACATTTAGCCTTTAATGTGTGCTCACTCATGCATGGCATAGCGGATTAAGTTCATATTCACGGAGACGTTAGCCAATAAGATTAGAAACATTCCTGCCAAGTTATGTTGCTAAAACCCTATTTGTTAAAAAGTTACCCTATTTTGAATAGGGGGGGAGTTACTTTTTTGTTGTGTTTAGCTGAAGTGATATTTCACCAATATTTCAAACATTTTCCACATTAGATCGCCTCCCATACCATCCCCCAAACTGGTATATTTACTTTTACATGCATGTATTTGTGCGTATTTGTGTGTGTGCGTGAGTGGGTTGTCTTTGTGTGTGCATGCATGGGCGTCAATAAGCCAGTTCGTAATTAGACCATGGAGCTTGGGTTACGTCACAGGTCATAGGTCGATACTCCATCAACGTACAGCTAAGTGTATGGTATCATGTTCTATTTACCGGATACTTTTAGTTTGACAGCATAAAACAAACATTAGATGCATAAAATCAAAGTGGAAATTATACGAGCAGCTGCATAAACTCATAAAGAACACATTTTATGTAAAATATCTTCAAGAATTTACCGATTTTTCTCCAAATCAACTTTCTTGTAATCAATTTTCTTGTGAATGATCGCAATAACGCCATCGGCAAGGAAAACAGACGGGATATAATAATTGTTTCTACATGTTGCGGTCTTCAAAACAAGAGAGTCGGTAATCATTATCAGTTTATATTGTGGATCACATAAACGAAATTTTGTTTGCATTTGCTAATAAATGGAGAGAGAAATCAGCCGGCAAAAACTGTTTTTGCGTTGGATAGTGCAACAAGCGGAAGACGATAATCTCCGCACAATGCTAAGGTCTACGTGTGTACATACCCAGTGCGTGCTACCCAGGCCAAGCAAGGCTCGGTGAAATTATTGATCAATAAATATCATCATTACACATGAATAACACATGCTATCAAACCGGTTCTTTTTCTATGAAATAGTACCTATTATGCTATTAACCTTTGATGTGGTGAATACAAAAACGATGGGCTGATTTTGATCTAGATCAAGATTCTTTAAAACGTAAACAAACAAGTCGCATTCAATTGCACGTGTGGCTCCGTCAATTCTCACGATCGATGGAATATCCGAATACCCGGAAGTCTAGATCGGTAATTACGCGCCTGCGCAGATTGTAACTACGAACTGGCTTATAGGAGCCTACGGTGGTATACATTTGAAAGTGAAGGAGATTGCATCCCCCTTCGCACATTATGAAAGTTTGAAGCTTGTATACTAATTTTAATGTGAAATTTGTGTCTCGGGTATGCATACAATCGTACAATTTAAAGCCCAAAAATACAAAAGCTCCCTACGGTTGGAGGGGGACACCCCCTCTTATACCCTCCCTCGCTTCGCTCGCTCGCAATCCCCCCGGCCACTTTTGAGAAGCTGTTTACGCCCTATTATGTGTATGCGTGTATGCAAAAGCTCCCTACGGTGGGAGGGGGACACCCCCTCCCATACCCTTCCCCGCCCAATTTCCTAATTCAGAGTATGCACCAAGTTGCATAATTTCGAGTAAAAATTGCAAAAGCTCGCTACCGGAGGGGGGATACCACCCTCCTACACCCCCACTTCTCAAAACATATCTACGCCAGTGGCATTTTAATAAATGTTTACGAGAGCAAATCTGGCAACATATATAAAACACCGCTGTGATTTTTTAAATTTAATATAGAAACAACGACCTACAGGGAGAGCTCGACAGGCTAGCAAAAGCGATCCCGTACGACCGTTACTACGAGGTCGGTACCAGACTTAACATCTGTATGGTAGAACTGAAAAACTTTATGTTCAAACACCAAAGAGACGTCTACCAGGCCTCGCTTGACATGCTGATGAAATGGACAACGAGAGAAGAGAATGCTACCAAGGAGATAGTAGAGGACATCCTCCGGCACCCTACTCCTTGTCCGGTAGAGCCGCCGGCGGCGGCATCTCGAGGTTTGTTATAAAGCCAATTTATCCGTCAAAAACATAAAACTATGGATGCTATCTTTTGCAAAGTGTATACTTCAGGGGCGTCGATCACGGGGGGATGGGGAGGGGGGGATATATCCCCCCAATATTTCAGGTGGGGGATGGCCTGTATTATCATCCCCCCCCCCCCCAATATTTGGGGTTTAAAAATATATAATAACATTAAAATTAAGGAGCATTGCCCCCTCTCATGAATGGAAGTCTTCTTTAAAAAAACACTTTTTGATAATGCTAAACTGCCCAAATCCAAAATCTTCCGGGGCTGCGCCCCTGGAACCCCATTAAGGTTATTTGACCCAGTACCAGCCATGTACTCATTAAATAGTTGTATTCAGGACTTCTCTCTTGGCAAACTTTCAGGCGATCCTGGCCCACTGTGCGTTTGCGCTTCGCTCACTAAAATTGAGCTAACTATTCAATAGTTAATTGTATTTCTGGATATTACAAATCCCAAAGCTTCCGGGAGCTTCGCCCCCTGGATCTCCAGTAAGCTTTCCAAGGTGGGTATCCCTTAACTTATGAGGTTTCCATCAGGATGATTGCAATCGACAGTATTTATCTATCAGGCTAAAATTCATCCATACTTGGACAGTGCCCTCATCATAACAGGATGCTTGCAATGTGCACTTAATAATCTTCCGATCTCTAAAGCGCTAATTCAAAAGCCAATTAACTAAAGAATAGTTAACTCTATATTTACATATAGACAACATCTTTATATCTGGATACTACAAATCCCAAAGCTTCCGGGGGCTCCGCCCCCTGGACCCCCAATAAGCTTCCCAATGTGGGTATCCCATGACTGATGCTATGCAGGGTTCCATCAGAATGCTTGCAATATATGTATCTATCAGGCTAAAGTTCATATTGGACAAAGCCCAGCTCATAACATGATGCTTCCAATTTCTAAACAGCTGAATTCAAAAGCTTTGCCACCCACCCCCCCCCCCCCCTCAGCCATAAAAACCCGGGCACGCTGCTGGGTTGTCGCTTCGCTCCCTCGCCAGAAATGGTCAAAATGACAAATCACCCCCCCCCCCCCCCCCCCAATGGCGAGAAGAAATCGACGCCCTTGGTATACTTGTATAATTCTATTAACAAAAAAAATCTTAATTCGTTATAACGATTATTTTAATCAGGTATCATGGCTATGTTCGTCTTTATGTTCACCGCTTTCATTTAAACCGACTGTTCATAACCACTTCCAATGAAAAATACTTGCATTACCATTATTAACTTCGTACTACTACTTCATTAAAACAATCCGGGACGTGACGTAGCAAATGCCTTTCTGTTGCTTTTCTTACAGTTCAATCAACAATGACGCAACAAGATCTGGAAACCTACCAAGAGCGATTAAAATCACATTACATCAGAGAATACGAGGAAATAAAAACATCTCCCTTGGATCCAGATGCGCGCATGAAGCAGGATATGATCTACACCAACCTAGAACTGATGCGTGATAAAGGGAAACAAAGCGAGTCACTACAATATGACGGTATCTTTAAGCTTTTGCAGTCAAGCGGAAGTAAGACCAAAATTGCCTTTCTAGGAGAGGCGGGTGTCGGCAAGACGACTCTCCTCGCGAAAATAGCGTACGACTGGGCTACTGGACAATGCCTGCAGGAGATAGACCTGCTGTTTCTAATTTCGCTCAGAGACGCACAGCAGGCCCATTTCTTCAGCGACGTAGCGAATGAGTCTTTATATAAGCGCGATGTTGCTGATATTGCAGGGGGAATTGTTGACGCCTACATCACAAGTAATCCGTCCAAATCAATGATCTTATTCGACGGATTAGACGAATACAAAGGGGATGTAACAGAACAGAATTCGGGCGATGTTTTGGTGCAGATTATGAGGGGCGAGAAAATGATAAATACGCCTCTCATTGTCACTTCCCGACCATGGCGTGCCGACCAAATCACCAGTGATGACGAGATCAACAAGAAGTACACACGTATTCGTGTAGAAGGCTTCAAGAAGGGAGATTCAGCAAGCTATGTTAGAAAGTTCTTCTATGAAGACTCATCTTCTGCCGAGAGTCTTATTGAAAATATGGAGGACAATGAAGTAATTGGAGATCACCTGGCTCATATCCCCATCTTCTGCGCCATGCTTTGCCACGTTTGGAAGGATGAGCCGCGGAGGGATGCGCTTCGCAAGCTCCAAACGTTTCCTCATATTTTTGAGGAAATGGTTCAATCTATGAATGAACACTATCACAACAAATGCAAAGCAGCTGGTAGGAAGGAAACCCTGGCGGAATGTCTGAAGAGATGTACAGAGGCCTTCAAGAAGATAGGCAAATTGGCATACGACGGATTGCTTTCAAGGCATTTTCTCTTTCGGGAAGAAGAATTCGATTGGTGCTCGGATGACGTCCAGACAGCCTGTGAGATAGGAGTCCTATCGCAGAAGAAGAGATTAGCACCAAAGGATGAGAGGAAGAAGGGAAAGGAGCACGTCACCGAGGCGGAATTTCCTCATAAACTCATGCAGGAGTGCATGGCCGGTTTCTACGTCGCCTCTCTATACGAGTCAGACCCTAAAGAGTTTCAGACGGTTCTGACACGAGTGATGGAAGACTACAATGAGTTTGAGAAGCTGCTGTCGTTTGCAGCAGCACATGGCGGAGAAGCTGGGCGGGTAGTGATAGAAGCTCTCTGCAAGAATGTGAAGGATGAGCAATTCATCATGAAAGTGGCATATGACTGTCACAATGAAACAGCCATCGCTCCTGCTGTGGACCTCTTGCGACAACGCAGTGAATTTACCATTGAGCGCTATTCTGGATTGAACATGCATTATAAGTATGCACTGGATATGAGCATCAATAGGGTAAGGCATTCTACAGTCAAAATTGATATTTGAATCGCTTAATGCCAAGAATAACTAAATTAATATCCATGAAAAATGTAGTTAACTTTACAAATGCAATGATAAGCGATGTAGCGAGCTTTATATCACTATTTTAAAGATACGTTACTCAAATAAAAGAAATTATTGTTGTCTATGGTACCATATGT
>JBAMJV010005492.1:0-112500 GCA_037951105.1 Echinarachnius parma
CAATATAAATCAATTGTTGGCCCCAAAGTCCACTCAGATTGATAAAGGGACAACATTTCTCCTCCGATAGACAAGATCGCTACTATATTTTCTTGCCCAAGTTTGCTTCAAAATATGACGACATCTGGGATAACCTCGATCACTTAATCGACTGTAAATCAACGGCATAATATGCCATTACAAAATGGACTACCATGCAGAGAGCGCTATAATGCATAGTTACGTAATATTCAAACAGATCGACTGCTTGTACGAGGTTTATCTGCCTAGTAACAGCTTCAGTGTGCGTCGTAAAATATGATAACAAAAGAATCACTTGGAAACCAAACAGGTGATCGTGATGAATAGAAATTCAACTGGAAAGAGAAAACTAGTTAAAGACAAATTACCTTATTATATGAACATAATGCTTAAATATAGAGCGATTTTGTAATAAATATTTGTACATGGAATATTTTCTATGGAATGATTTGTGAAAATACTATAACATGTTAATGTAAAACACATTCCCTTATTCAAACATATCAGGAACCAATGGCTATGAGGCAGAATGCATGTTGTACATACATACTCGATAGCTACATTGCTATTTAACATGTTTAATTTGATTGAATTGTTTTTAATTGTCATCTACCAGCATTTAGGGGATTTGGCTTTAAGGCGCGTATTTTCTTAAAGTAATTCTAATACAATACGTAATCCTCATTGATTTAACCAACTGAATAAGTGGTCTCGGCACGGGCGTCGATCTGTCATTGATACCCATTGATCAGGGGGGGGGGGGGGTGATCCATTCATCCATCCCCCCCTGATGAATGGGTATTACGTAAGTATCGACGCCCATGGGTCTCTGTCTCGGCCTAGAACATTTTTGGCGACGGACATGCACCCCCCCCCCCCCTCCCCCCCCCCCCCCCATGGGCGTCGATACTTACGTAATACCCATTCATCAGGGGGATGGATAAATATATCATCCCCCCTGATGAATGGGTATCAATGACAGATCGACGCCCATGCCCCCCCCCCCCCCCCCCCCCCCCCGCCTACACGACTCTTAACTAGTGTGTTTGTGTGTGGGTGTGTGTGTGTGGGTGGGGTGTGGTGGGGTGGGACAGGGAATGCCATGATTTCACCTGAATGTCATAATTGTGTATCTGACAAAAAGTAAATGATTTTCCTTCCTATTCCTATGCACAAAACGGTGGCATTTGTTAAAACAAAATTTCCTATGAAATCGAAGAATAAAAACATAATTAATCCAATGCGACTTGAACCTACGGCTTTACATACCGCCATGCCTAGAATGAATTGCACCAACCACCGACCCAAGAGCTACTTCTGCTTGCTTGGTGGGTTTTTTACCCTAAGTAACGTTTACCTCTTCTCAATTTTACATGATTATGCTATCATGAATATTCATTAAGACCTGCTCGAAGATCGTTGACAAAGGGCTAGATACATATTCATTATACTAGATCCTTGTGGACGGGGCTGGGGCTGTTGATAATACCTGCTAATACTGTGAAAAAGTAGCGCCTCTAGTCAAACTTTTACGGTATGTCCACTGAGTGATATGAGAAAGTGTCATGGTAAAAGAGTGTCATATGAAAGGATATGGAGCAAACATGCAAAATTATTATCACTAAGGAAACCTGTTGAACAGAATGCTCCACAGTTTTCCTTGTCTAAATCTCTACTTACCATTCTGAACCTGCATGGAAGATCACTCCTGAAGACACCAGATTCCAGTGCTTCCACGTGACCTCCCACGTATGTCTCCGTCTCCAGAACGTGTCCGTTCCCGCGTCAACTTGTTAAACACTTGCTCCTGCTTGTTCGGGAAGACGATGTTGGCATGGAAGGCTTGCACCATGAGCAAGGCTTCGCAGAGTGTGCCAGAGCCTTTTCGTAAAACCTGCCATGAAGTTATGGAACAACAGAAAGAGCATTATATTCACTAAAACTAAGTTGACTATATGGGCAATATATCTTTCTTTGTTTTTAAATGAATGACAGATGTGTCCCTTGCTATAAATAAAGAATTATTTTAATGATTACTATTATTGTCATCGTAGTTACTATTATCATGATTATTTCAAACATTAGGACACTGAACATACAATGAAAGTATATAATATAAATGAAAAATTCTGTAATTATTTTTGATTTATTATTATTATTATCTCTTTTAATATTGTTATTATTATTATCACACGACAACATACCTCGTCTGGCTCCATGGGGATGATGGTGCAGAGAGCAAAAGATGAACGGGTGGACGTACTTCATGTATAGATAGTACGTTGCCACCGCGTCCGATACCGAGTAGTTGGAGAGCGTCTGAGGTTGTTCGCTGGCCATGCGGCACATGTCTTCCGGGTCCCATTTCGATAGGATCGTAGCGCAGCTTGGCCTTTGACGCAGCCTTGAGGTTCTGGGAACCGACTGGGAGGTAGCTGTCACGTTTAACCCATCTGAGAAAGAAAATGTATAGTGATAAAAGATAATTTGTTTAACTGCAAAATAAAGGCCTAAACATGGACTGGGTCATGACGACTTTCTCAAGATTAACATATAATCCCCCCCCCCCCCCCACCGCCCCGACATTTTGTGGATGTTTCAAATATTTCAATTTGGGCTCTTGAATATGTTTAATCCAGAAGCTACAAATGGCTTTTCATAATTTTTAAGTCCAATTTATTGTAAATTTCGACTTGGGCTCTTTGTAAAACACCCCAGAGAATAGGTGAGAAAGATACATTAGTTAATATTGCATGTTCTTCTAAGTAAAAAATGTGTTTTATTTGCAGAATGCCTAACCTGTACGCATCCATATGAATGCAGCTCCTGCACTTGTACTCTCCGGCTGCGTCTTTCTGGAAGCCAATCTCTCGATACATGTCAATCCCATGATTCTTGTAGCGAGTCTCTATGAAGGGCCTACATGACAAAAAAACAAGAAAATATTTATTGTATCTCAATCCTCTTATCAATGATTGTACTCCCTGGCTGTGTCCTTCTGGAAGCCAATCTCACGATACATTTCTGGTGGTCATTGGCACCCGGTCCAATGCTTAGGGCAAGCCCTGTGACTACAAATCTATGAAAATAATTAGCTTAAAAAGGGGTTTATGATTTTTTTTTTTTGAGAAATCTTGTATTATTGGTATGTTTTATGTATTTTTGAACTATATCAGTTATTTTTGTTTGTATGTATTATTGTGTTAACCCTGCCAATGGCAGAATGCAAATTTATTTTTAACTTCTGCCATGGACCTGGGTTTCAACCCCTTATGTGTAACATTTGAATGATTTGAATAAATACAAAATGATATTCACTAACCAATCAAACATGTCTCCGTTGTATATGTGACGATGATGTTTGGTTTGACTTTCAACTTCTGGAATGGACCTGGGTTTCAACCCCTTCTTTGTAACATTCAAATGATTTGAATATGTAAAGATGATTTTAATATGTGTGACCGGCTATAGCAAAACCCTCCACATGTCGGTAATTCATGTTTTGAAGAAATTGGCATTTTAAGTTCACATCATGTCTGTAAAACACTTATGATTGTAAAATTAAAACAATCATATTTTCGCCAATTATTGACCAATTTGTTAGAACAAACCATCAAATGAAATCTTGTGATGGGGCCTTTCTAATGAAATGAAAATCTACATTTTTATTTTTACCGACAAGAGCAGGATTTTGCTATAGCCGATCACATATATTCACTCACCAATCAAACATGTCTCCGTTGTATGTGACGATGATGTTTGGCTTGACCTCTAGAATGTGGTCGATGAACTTCTGAAGGCATCCAACTTCGTTGTCCTCGTTGAAGACGATGAACGGGCCCTCGAACTCTGGCTTTGGGGTGTACTCAAAATCCTCAACATCTTCAGAAATGATCTCCCTGTTAGTGATCAGGTAGCCCTGTAATACAAAAAAAGAGTTCAAGACACAATGCTAGATACAGCTAAATAGTTCAAATAAAGCTTCAAACTCTTTCAGAGAAAGAGTTAAAGAATCAGCTTTTAAATAATTGAAATAATGCTTTCCTAACTTGAAGATGAAAGCAATCAAAATATGGCTTTGGGGTGTACTCAAAATCCTCCACATCTTCAGAAATAATCTCCCTGTTAGTGATCAGGTAGCCCTGTCATAAAGAAAGGGTTCAAGAAACAATGCGAGAATAAGCTATTAAATAATTTATATAATGTTTTCCTTATTTGAAGATGAAAACAATCAAAATATGGCTTTGGGATGTACTCAAAATTCTCCCCATCTTTATAAATAATTTCCCTGTTAGTGAATTTCAAAGGATATCCCTGTATAAAAAACAAAGAAAACTATTGGTTAAGGAAAGAAATAAAGAAAAGTCAATATTGCAATACAAGAATCATCATAGCACGGAAAGTCAATATTGCAATGGATAAAAGAAGTTAGAGGTTAAGTGAGCGCTTTTATAACATACCTGTGTATCTATCATGTATGAGATCATCATGACGCTGTCCGTCTCGGCGTCGGGGAACTTTAGGGGTAGCTTGGTGGTCTCGATGTCAAAGGCCAGCACCACTGGATCCTGAAAGAGAGAACAAACATAATCCTTATAATTATTGCCGAGTCAAATCATTAAATCAACATTTATTTTAAAAGTGTGTTTTAAACGTTTAGTGGAATAAACAGAATAACTCAGCATTACTTATAATCAATGCTCAGGGTCCACCAAAAATTGATGTCAAGCTACCAAACATGAAAAGAAAGAAAAATATATTTTGGTAGCCCGATCGGGCCACCAAAATTGTATTAGTTGGTTACTTACATAATAGGGTTTTTTTTAAATAGTTTTCTTTGTTTGTTTGTTCTCAGGCCACCAACAAATTTGAGAATTTGATTGTCTCCTAAATGGTTCATCTAGGTGGAGCACTGTTATAATGCAACACAGATGCATTCATACTTCAATCAGCAGCATAGCTAGGAATTTAGTAACAAATCAATGGGCAGCTGTAGGTGTCTAGGTGATTATATTTTCACTTTTGTTTTGCCAGGTAAAACAACATTCTTTGAAAACATTCACAGATTATTTTGAAGAACCTTATATATAAATGATGACATCAGAGGTGGTGGTGCACAATGCATGAGGGGGGGAGGCAGAGCATTGTCTGGATGACATAGGTATATGACTGAAGTCTGAAATATTGTAATCGCATGAAATTAATGGAGCACTTTTTAACTTATTCCCTTCGAGACTCGGAAATATCCATGGACTTTGTACACAACCGACCCGGTTCCCGTGGTCAAAGGGTTAACAAATAAGAGTTTGGACATCAGTCACTTACCGGTCTCTCTAGCAGGTCATCTCTCTGTTTGATGATAGGTGCCATGGACCCTCTTCCTTGGACTGAGTACCAGTGACCCTGGGGGGATAAAAATTATACACGTGTGAGAGGAGAGACTTTCTTAATGAGCATTAAGGGAAGTCATCATCATTTTGTATCATCACACAACTTCCTGCCAATGGCGGGCAAATCTGAGCGCTACGTCGGCCAGATCATGGAAGTCATTGCGTGAAATACATTTTGGGACCAGTTGGCTGCCTTGGTACTAGTACAAATGACACTGGGGAACAAAAAGGGAACACACATGAGGGGTACGCATTCTAATAACGTTCAGGTGGTCATTGTAGGCAATGCGTTTTGATTCCTGCCCTGATCAAGATCCTGCTAGGATTGAAAGCTAGGCTCCTATAGACTCTCTTTTAATTACATTGGCGATTTTTTTTGTTTAGTAGATAAGCAGTTTCAGCAGCATTTTCTTCATTATCTTCAATATTTTATGCTGTTAGCGATATCTAGAGTAGTAGCTAGAAGGACATTCTGCTAGAACGAAGATTAAAATAATTCATAGTGATCCCTGTTGACCCCATTCATTACATGCAGTAATACTGATAATCTGTGGAAACTGTGGGACGTCATTATTACTCTGTCATATGGCATTCATTTACAATGTAATTTTCACACATCACTCGGTGGACATTTGATATCACAAAAATACACATTTTATCAACCCCCGGTCAGTTTTTTGCTCTCTTTAAGGTTAAAACCTTACCACATGTATCTTCTTGTCGATGGCCACCCTGACATGGTAGGGGACGTCGTACTCCCTGATGTCCAGGATGTTGTCCATCTGGTCAGTGATCTTCTTGGCTCCGGCCTTAGTCTGGTGGTGGTCATCACCTCCAAGATGGCTGGATATTGATGGAGAGAAAATTAGAAGACGAAAACAAAATGTAAATTACAAGTTTTATGGTTGTAAGATTGCTGTAAATACATCTTTAATTTCCTTTTACATTTCCTTACATTATACAAGTTTGGTCAAATCATTCCTCTTTAACAGGTGTACCTCTTTAAATGTAACCCCATTAAGCAAATACTACTTTTTCTCCATATTAAACTGCCTCCTTCAAGTCATCCCCTCCAAGATGGCTGGATATTGACAGGGGAGGGGGGCAAATTAGAAGTCAAATACTAGTAGTAAATTGCAATTGTTTTAAGGTTAAACTTGGCACTGCCAACATTAACAGGTCTAATTCAGGGAGGTCTCAAACAGCAATCGGGGACATATTCATGAAATTCATGCACCACAATGGGAAGAATCTGTCCTTATTCAAGAGAGATTTTCAAATTTGTTTCATCGGGATTTGAAACGATCTGTGAATTTTCAGGGAGCCTCCTGCAAACTTAGGGAGACTTGGCAGCTCTGGGTTGCTGTAAATACATCTTTTTCTGTAAGAGTTTCCTATAAAAATGTTGGAAATGTTTGCTCAAATCCTACCTCGGGTGTATCCCTTTAAAGTTTACCCCATTATGCGGAGACTACCGTACAAAGAATTGAAGGTGAGGTGAAGAGGTGATCTGGTCTAGTGGTCAGAGTTCTGCTCTTTGCACTAATCGGCCCGGGTTCGAACATTGGCTCCATCTCTCAGAAGGTGATGATAGGTCCCATGGCAGTCCCAGACGTAAGAAAATCAAAATTGATTGGAAACGTCTGCAAAATCCAGATAACTAACTACCAAACCAATAGCATTTTTCCATTACTGTACATACGCCATATATTTTGCGTACATTACATTTTTATGAATCAGGACGTTACAACAATTTTGCGAGTGGTTAAATCTGCATTCAGCTGTAACCAACACGCATTCGTGACTGTCTTGAGAGAGATGCTAGTGCAGTAATGCATACGATAAACGTACGTGCATTGCTTAGCATTTGGTGTCAATATTTTAGCGTGTTGTTAATTTTGTCACAATTCGACACAAGTGATTCGCGTAATTCACGAACATAAAACCCTCGCGAAAATTAATGGCGTATACAGTATTCCTACCTGGTGAGCAGTGCGGTGTACGCAGACGAGGCTTTCTCCAGTTCCCGGTTCTTGCGCACTCTCGGCATGATGTCCCGCCTCAGCTTCATCATATCCTGGGTGGACCCGAAGCTCACCTTCAGGCAGATCCGCTTCAGTCCCACTAAGTGGTTTGCCTGTTAGTGAAAATTAACACAAAGATGCATCACTTCTTCTTCTTCTGTTTAGTGACCACAATCAACTTACTGATTATTCTGTCACTTTAATTTGGTTGTGATGTGCAGGATGTGATGTACTAGTCAACACCCTGTCTTTTCGAGAAGTAGACTAGGTTCTTTATAGTGTGCATGAGGTGTGACTGTCGCATACACGGGACTCCATCTATCGTCTATCGTCCTCTCCGAGGGACGGATTGTTTTCCGTGAATTTAATCCTTTTCCTGCATAAGGAAGCACGGGGGAGGGCGCACTTTGCGTGATCCCTAGCATTTTCCTATAAACAAAAGTGGATTTATCTATCCTTGGGTTAGTTGCCAGGTTTATATAGCTTCTGACTTTACAAGCAATGAAAAGGGTTTGATGGGAACATGATCCCCCATTCAAGAGTCTTTGTGGCTTGATGGTTGAGCACCGGTCTAGCAATCCACAGGTCTCAGGTTCGATTCCTGACGAGGCCTATTTTTCTTTGCTCATTTTTATTTATGAAATAATGTATAATACAAATCTTTTTAAAGGGATAGTTGAGTTTTGGTATAGAGGGCGCTACACAAAATAATTTTTTTGTGAGATAATGAAAAACTGAGTGTCAAATTTGAAAGAGCATACAATTTTAATGGTAGAATAAACTTTATTTGATCAAAATCGGTTCAGAAACGGCTGAAATATCCATAAACATAACCATTTGTAATAAATGTGGGGCCCCACAAGTATTCGATAATTTTGAACCAGCCGTTAAAATTTGTTTTGAAATGCTTCCTTTTTTCAAAAATTTTCAAAAAGAGGTTTCTAGATAGTTGTTGATTCTCTCTCTAATCACTATTTCAACAAAACATCACATGCACAATATTTTATTTAAAATGGTTTAAACAAATGCATTTTTTGAAAGCGCCCTCTTTATATTAAACAGCTCTTTTTGAATGATAACAGGCTTTTTACTTAGTCGTTTGTAATTTTTGTATTTCTTTTGAGCTTGGTGGAGTTATAACTATTAGTTTGTAATGTAATGGTGCAGGTTTTGGTTACTAAAATTCAGTTTGACTAAAAACTGTACTCTTTCTACCAGAACTCAACTATCCCTTTAAAGTTCAGTTTTTGGATATATGTATAAACGCAACTTTAACTCCTAACGTGCCAAGCTCGCATTGTTGCGAGTTACAATGCACACAAATAGTGCTGTTATCCGATCCGAGACGAGAAGGGATTCCCGGCGATTATGGCCTTCAAACCGGGAAACGAGCGGTCCGAGAATTGGCCCTTTGTTTGTATAATTCTCGGTTTTGGCAACAAATTTTCTCCAGTAATAATAACAAATCTGTATACTGGTACGTATATAAGAAAAAAATGGGATTGGCTCAAGTAAACTGCAGTACAGTTATGACAGATTTACGACCTGTGGCTGTGACCAGTGGCAGAGAAGGTCACAATGTTTAAACAGGTTGAGCCTTGAAGTCAATTACCTGAATTTGTGTAGAGCTATACAAAGGGTTTAAGGGGAATGCCCCCCACCTGTTGGAAAGCTTACACCAACCTTTGAATATACTTTTTAAAACTTTTTATCTTGACTCCCACAAAGATATATTGAGAACTTGCTTTTTCTGTGTATGCTTTATTGAACATAACTCCAAAACAAACCACATAACTCTGCCCCAAACACTGGCACACCCCCAAAAATAAATTACCCCAATGCTGCCTCCCATTTTTTTTTAGATAACAAACTTTTCAAACAATGTGTTTCTTGTAGTCATACAAAATTCGCCCAAACATGATCTTACACACATGGCCCTGAGTTCACATGTGGTTGTGAGTTTGGTATGATATGCATGTCCACTGAACCTGGGCTAATGTATATGTATGGTATGTCTCCTCATAACTTCCAACATATGCAACTGTGTGTGCATGGGTACAGGCAGTTTTTTGCTCATACACAAGGGAACCGGGACGATCCGGGATCCCGTTAATAATTTTGTAATTCTACCGAGCCGGGTTCGAGACGGGATATTTTTTTTACCTAACAGCATTACACACAAATACCATTGAGCATTAAGACCCCTGGCCCGTTAAGAGTTAAGCAATTTTTTGCAAATCTTTATGCAATACCCACTATGTACATTTTTGTTCTTCTTTTATTTTTGTTTATCTATACCACATCTAGATCTTTATTAAAGTAAAAAGTCTGTGGGTCTAGGTCTCAAGGTCTTACGTACCAAGTCCAGGTCCTCCTTGTAGACTGTTTCCACGGATGACATGGTTCCAGCATACTTCCTGGTGAGGAACGACGAGACCTCTCTCTCGCAGTCCTTCTTGGTGATGATGTAGAAGTAGGGCTTGAAGGGCAGAGACACCTAGGCAAGGAAAATAAATTAACGTTTGCTTTAATGATTTGAATTTATTGGCTTTAAAAGGTCAACACCCAAAAATAATATTCTTATAAATGAAAGGTAACATTTGTAGTTACTTACAGTCCATTCCACCAACAAGTTCAGAAAAAATCTAGGTTTTCAGACAAATTATATAATTGGAAAACGCATCACCATACTAAAGCATGCAATTATGGGTCTGCAGACAATTGTTTAGGACTAACACATCGTCTGTGATTCTATCGTCTCAAACGTTACACGTGAATAGAATTAGCACACTCACAGACGTTTGGCTCACACAGAACCATGAGGTCATGTTGGTTATATGTAAGTGGTGGTAATTAATTGCTTTGTTTATGAATTACACAACACTTTGCAAAGCGTTGGGCATCTACCTGATATCACACAATGGTACCAAAACATATAATTCTGTGTTCTTTGTCTGGTGGTCCCCTTTAAGTTGTAAATTGCCTAACAATGCTCTGATTAGCAAGATCAGCATGGCTTTGGTTTTAACTCCAATTATCTTTCTTTTCCATGTTGAAAGATGAGACTTACAGGGAGTAAAATAAAAGTATGTTTAAAACATTAATAAGAGAAAAATGTGTGACATTCTTAATAGCGTCATAATGAAAGTTGGGGATGACCCAAAAGTTTGAAAAAATGCAATGTTAAATGTTATTCTAAATCTGTATTGACATTTTCATATTTCAAAGCAATTCCACCCTCAAAATGTAGAAGCGGAAGCACATTTTAACCCTAGCACTATCAAAACCACTAAAATCTAAATTCTTTTAAATATAAATAGCCAATTTATTTTTTTGATTAAGGGGCTGAAATACCAGGCTTGATAAGTTTAAACCATTTACCCACATTAACCCCTTGACTACAGGAAACCGGGTGTGATGTGTACAAAGTCTATAGATGGGGATTTCAGAAGCTTGAAGGGAACGGGTTAAAGGACCTACAGAATACAACGTACTTTTCATAGTTGATGACTTGAAGCATTGGTATGCCGAAGAAAAATCCATGAAATTAAACACAGTAGTGATTTAAGACTAGTTTTCTGATGCCAAATCTCACTTAGCAGCCAGTTTACGCCCCACCCACATTTAGCGTCCGGAATCGGCGGCGTGATCGACGTGTGATTGACAATTCATTTGTTTACGTCATGACGCGTCATCTACAGAATTTAATTCATTAGTCCGGTCTTTAGATGACGTCACATTTTGGCGATTTAAAAGGGGCGTTCCCAGGACAATAAGATATTTACTAATTATCCCAAAATTGATTGATTTCATGAGAAATGACTGCTAAATTATTTTTCTTCAGGAAAATTACTTATAGAGAGCCGAATTGTGAAAATTAGGCCATCTAGACGCTGTAGTTCCTTTAACCTCTAATAGACAGAACAGTATAGCAAGCCTCAACAGTAGCTTTTTTCTCTGCTTGCCCATTTGGGCATTTGTACTTGTCTGAACAGAAAATGTACCTGCCTGCTTTATACTCCTAGATGAGATTTACACCTTATGAATAACAGTTTCTCTTGAAGTTTCACAGAATTGGTAGCTGCCCAATCGGGCAACCAAACTAGACCATTTATGACATTTTACTTGCCCGACATAATTTTTTACTTGCCCCGGGCAATAGAAGTGCTAGTATAGTAATGTCTGTATGAGAGACAGTACCTTAAACCTGCTGCCATCGTCCTGTAAGAAGTAGTAGTCCACTGCGCTGATCAGTTTCTTGTTCTCATCCAAGATGTCCGCCTGAATAGAAGATAAAGATTGAATGATAAAGATTGACATCAATGCGTTAGATCCAATGATCTCAATCTTTGGTTGAATTTGTAAGAGATCGCTATCGCTATGTATTATGTTATCGTTCAGTATCTCTATCGTAATTGTGATCGTGATCGGAACTTGTTGTTTATCCCGGAATTGCTCGTGGTTGTTGTTTACCAGGTCAGCAAAATAAAGTTTGGTTTTCTGTAATTCTTTATTGATGTTATTATTCCAGTCTGTGGATTTTGACCCTTACATATTTGACAAATTATTACTATAATGGATTGTTTTTGTTTTATAAAGTTTGAATTTGTTTTGCTTCTGTCCTCACCGGGTGCATGTTGATGAGCCATCCCACCCTTTCAGCAGGGTCCTTGTATCGGTCAAAGCCGTACAAGAGGTCCAACTCATCGTTGATTACCGCCCTCTGGAGTCTGGCTTCAGACGAATCATCTTGCCTGTGTCAAACAAAGATGAAGCAGAAAATAGAAATAGACATTTTCTTCACCATGACAAGGTGATCATATCATCACTCAGTGACTTGTGTTTAATATTGTTTTTATTTACATTTATAGTAAGATCCATTTGTTTAATTCGTGAAGACAACATATTTCCTGAACATACCATTACCATTAGTGGTGTCGATTTCGGGAGTATTTCCCTCCCGGGACTCGCGATAATTTTTCGGGCGAGTCACGGGTACCCGAAATTTACCCATTTGTTGATTTCGCTATCGACATGTCACGCCGCTGGGAAAACATGGTTTAAATACATTGCATCTCATGAGTTTATAATGAACTGAATGATAACTAGCATATTATTACAGAGTGCATGAACACAAAAAGGACAGAAAAGAAAATGGGAGTGGGCAGATAACTCGGGCGTTCAAAAAGGGGACTTTTGCTTTTTTTTTCGGGATATCGAGTATCGATTTTTGCGCCCGGGACCAACCAAAAAAATACTTTTTTTTTCACGAGGGCGATTTTGAAAATTTTGAGGGAAAAAAATGCCCTCGTGAAATTATTCACGAGGGCTATTTTGGGGCTCACGGGGGCTCTTTTTTTTTTTTACATCGTTTTCACTGCTCAAGGGTCTAATAAATGATTATCATGATGTGATCTATCTGATTATGCCATGTTTGGTACGTTTCTGGCGCTTTCCGATCATGCAAAAAGATGTACCAAAAAAAAAATAAATAAATAAAAAATCTTTTTTTTTTTTTTTTTTTTAAAGGTATCGGGGGCGAATCGCCCTTTGCCCCCGTGTATTTTTTTGGTTGCCCGGGACTCAACATTTTTCGGCGGGACCCGGGTACCCGTGACTCGTCAACAGCCTTAATTACCATACATACCATAAACTTATATTTGTTTGTAATTGTAAATTAAAGACAAAGTTTACAATAAAATGTTAATAATGTTCATATTATATGATTGAATGAGACTGCTCGAGTTAATTATTAACAAATTTTACTAGATTAGTAGATAAAGTCAATCTAGTACTGTAAGTGTAACATTTTGTAAATTAATTATCTTTGCGTGCATTTTAACTTTTAACTTTTAAAATTAAATTGACTTTTGAAGTACTTTTATAACTGTCTTTATAAAAGCTAATGTGATGTGAAACTGCCGTCGATTGTCAACAAACACCAAATCACACATAATCACACAGACATGACAATTGACATTGACAATATTGTCAACTGAATGACATGGTCATGAGACATGAATGATTAATTATCATTAATTATAATTTTATTTATTTTTGTTTTGTTTTTTTATTAAAAAAAGGAACTTGTATTTGTAAACAAACACAACAAGTGAAATAATGCCTGGCCCTGGAAACAATTTGATAATTAATCAATCATGAGCATTGAGAAATATTCTCCATTGCAGATGGCTTGAGCTGGAGCTAGCTTCAAAACTCAAAAGCGTCCAACAAATGCAGCACTATTCATGTACTCAGTCTCAGCGAACTTCCGCATAACAAAACAAAACACTGTCACTGGCTAGATTAACGTTCCAGCGGAAAGTCATACGTACCTGCCGCCGGAGCTTCCGGCAGAGGAGCCACTGCGATCGGCCTTGTACCGACCGCTGTTTTGCAGGACCATGATTTAATTACTTCGAATTCTTAATTCTCCCTGCCGCCCTGGAGATCTGTTTTAACAAAACTCTGTGAATCGTCTCAGCACATCAAATTTCCCAGAAAATGTCCACGATACATCAATTTTAAGCTCCAAACATTAAATTAACCGTATTTAATCAGTGCAAAGATTTCTGAACAGTGAAGTCAAAACTCGCACGATTTGGCGCGGGCGCGAAACTAAAACGGAAGTGTCACAAGAGGGAGACAAACATTACCAAGTCGAAATTATTTTGTTGGAAAAGACGGTTGGCGACGCGACGACGACGACTTTGCGAAGATGGAGACGAACATTCTGATGAGATCACAGATCATTTTGTGGATTTTTGCAGTGTTGTATTCTAAAGGTAATTGATTCCCACAATATTTTGAATAATAGCGATGCCGCTAAACGTTTCAGTTATTATGATATTTACTCCTTTCCCAATTTAAAGCTAATGTTTGGTAGCTCATTTACCCGGAAGAGAAACATGTCAGGTTCAGCTGCTTACACTCCACGTCCAGTCATGCTGCCGGGGTGGCTCGGGAGGAGTGACGATCAGACAACGCCTAGCTAGTAAAAAGCCGCGGCACAAAATTTGAGAGATTATGTTTTAAGAATCCCCGTGCCATCATGCATAATTATTTTGTCTTTTTCATTCAAGGTTTCTTAGCATTGCCACTACAGTGAAGATGTCGCTCTGCATGTTTTCTTTCACAAATGACGTCATGACAAATGTGCAAAATCAAATTCAATTTCAAAAGTACTTCAAGTCTTTCGGCTTTTGCCGTTTCATTTTTTTTTGCATCTCTTATTCTTAAAATTTGAATATTGACCTACCGTTTAATACGAATACGAAGTCAAGTTACCTTTTGCAGTTTTGTCTTTGCACTTGCAGTTTGCATGTTAGCCCCCCAAGCCCAAGGAAATATCTTCAGAATTTTGGTACAAAACGTATCAATAAAGAAATGAACCTCGCAAAATTAAAAAAAAACTACTGAACTAGTCTTACTTTTAGTCTTAGTAACTTTCTTAGCTTGTTACAATGACATGTTATTGTTAGTCTCACTTATTTTTATTTCAATATTATTATTGGGTCCTACTAATTAGCGTGAACAAGTGCGATAAGGCTGAGTGAGTCATGTCGGATATTTTCAGAACTGGGTACCGATAAACTATAACCGGTCGGGAACCGGTACCATGCAAATAACATTACAAATATTGACGCTTTGATGGATCAATCTTTACGGGAAAATAGTTACAGACTATCCAGAATTAACTCAGTTTTGCAAGAAAAGTATTTTTTCCGAAGTAAATTGGACCTAGAAATCGATCGTTTGTTCAACATCGCGCCAAGCTGAAACAAGCCGCTAAAATAGAAGGTTGAAGTTAGCAGCAAGTTTTCGGGTCCCGATATCGCAAGTGCATGCTATATAATATATGCTACCTAACTTCAGTTCCCCGCGCGGCTCGCACGCTAACTTCAGTCGGCCGGCTAGCATCGCTGCGATCAAATTTTCCCGATAATTGCGCAGTTTTTTTCATTGTTTTGTATTTGGGGCTCATTTTTTGTTCTGTTCAGCTTTCAAACGCCATAGAATCATGTAAGTAGAATATCAAAACATTTTAAAATGGTATAAATTACCAAAATACGTATTTTGAGCCACTTTTTGAATGCACTGGCTCATGAATACGCTCCCTGGGAGTGTCGGCCTAACTTTGTGTGAACATCCGTTACATCCACTGGCGTACTGGTGGGGGGGCTTGGGGGGGCGCTAGCCCCCCCAAATAAAATTTCAATCATGGCTTATATCTAATTCGATACCAGTGATTGAAAAAAAAATGTATTTTTAAGACAAGATAACTCATATTTTACTTCATGTCAATTCAAATTTCCGCCCTAAGTATGCACCAGACTTAAAACATTGCAAACTCACCCTTACCGTGCACGGACCCAATGCCACCCTTCTCCCCCTCTCGGTCGCTCCACTCTCTCGGGAATAAGTCTTGTCTACGTCTAGAATTCTTTGTTCGTATTTTTGTATCATACATAATAAGGCTTTTGATGCACTGTTGAACTGTATAATATGTCACTTTGCTATCATTATTTTGGGGGTGCATATTCGATTTTTCTTTATGAAACAAATACAAACTCTTTTCCGGTTGGTTGAATCATGACGCACTTATAGTACTGTACTTATAGCCATGGCCCTGGGAAGCGGGGGTGCTGCAGCACCCCCGGAAATTTTTCAGGGGGTGCGCAGCACCCCCTGCAAACATTTCTGTATGTTATATATCATTATGCTTCATTTACGAAATTGTCACACAGCCGACAGCCACAAATGACGCTTTTTTGTTTCTTTTTGTTTTTACTTTGGGATAATTTGGATATATGCAAATTATGGTTAGACGATATTGGGCAGGAAGGTCAGCTTGCTACAACGTCTGTAAACTATTTAATCTTCACAAAGATCAATCACTCAGACGAATATATCACCAGACGGGAAAATGCACCTTGACATAATCAGTGGCGGATCTACGAGGGGGGGGGGGATGGGGTTTAACCCCCCCCCCCCCCCCCCCCCTTGGGCTGCCAAGTGAAAATGTATCAGTGAAAAAAGTGAAATAGCAAACAAATTTGCCGCTTTGTGGCTAGCAGTGAAAAAAGTGAAAAAAAAATCACTTACGGGGGTCCAAAATAGCCAAAAAAATCGCCGCTTTGTGGTTATCAGTGTAAAAAGTTAGCAAAAATCACTTACGGGGGTTCAAAATAGCAACAAAATTCGCCGCTTCGCGGCTAGCAGTGAAAAAAGTGAACAAAAATCACTTACGGGGGTCCAAAATAGCCACACAAAAATCGCAGCTTCGCGGCTATCAATGAAAAAAGTTAAACAAAATCACTTACGGGGGTTCAAAATAGCAAAAAGAAAATCGCCGCTTCGCGGCTATCACTGAAAAAAGTTAACAAAAATCACTTAGGGGCGTTCAAAATAGCAACAAGAAAATCGCCGCTTCGCGGCTATCACTGAAAAAAGTTAACAAAAATCACTTACGGGGGTTCAAAATAGCAACAGAATTCGCCGCTTCGCGGCTAGCAGTGAAAAAAGTGAAAAAAAAATCACTTACGGGGGTCCAAAATAGCCCAAAAATCGCCGCTTTGTGGTTATCAGTGTAACTAGTTAGCAAAAATCACTTACGGGGGTTCAAAATAGCAACAAAATTCGCCGCTTCGCGGCTAGCAGTGAAAAAAGTGAACAAAAATCACTTACGGGGGTCCAAAATAGCCACACAAAAATCGCAGCTTCGCGGCTATCAATGAAAAAAGTTAAACAAAATCACTTACGGGGGTTCAAAATAGCAAAAAGAAAATCGCCGCTTCGCGGCTATCACTGAAAAAAGTTAACAAAAATCACTTAGGGGCGTTCAAAATAGCAACAAGAAAATCGCCGCTTTGCGGCTATCACTGAAAAAAGTTAACAAAAATCACTTACGGGGGTTCAAAATAGCAACAGAATTCGCCGCTTCGCGGCTAGCAGTGAAAAAAGTGAACAAAAATCACTTACGGGGGTTCAAAATAGCCCCCCAAAAAAATCGCCGCTTCGCGGCTATCACTGAAAAAAGTTAACAAAAATCACTCACAGGGGTTCAAAATAGCAACAAAATTCGCCGCTTCGCGGCTAGCAGTGAAAAAAGTGAACAAAAATCACTTACGGGGGTTCAAAATAGCAACAAAAAATTCGCCGCTTCGCGGCTAGCAGTGAAAAAAGTGAACAAAAATCACTTACGGGGGTCCAAAATAGCCACACAAAAATCGCAGCTTCGCGGCTATCAATGAAAAAAGTTAAACAAAATCACTTACGGGGGTTCAAAATAGCAAAAAGAAAATCGCCGCTTCGCGGCTATCACTGAAAAAAGTTAACAAAAATCACTTAGGGGCGTTCAAAATAGCAACAAGAAAATCGCCGCTTCGCGGCTATCACTGAAAAAAAGTTAACAAAAATCACTTACGGGGGTTCAAAATAGCAACAGAATTCGCCGCTTCGCGGCTAGCAGTGAAAAAAGTGAACAAAAATCACTTACGGGGGTTCAAAATAGCCCCCCAAAAAAATCGCCGCTTCGCGGCTATCACTGAAAAAAGTTAACAAAAATCACTCACAGGGGTTCAAAATAGCAACAAAATTCGCCGCTTCGCGGCTAGCAGTGAAAAAAGTGAACAAAAATCACTTACGGGGGTTCAGAATAGCAACAAAAAATCCCCGCTTCGCGGCTATCACTGAAAAAAGTTTAACAAAATCACTTACGGGGGTTCAAAATAGCGACTCATGGACATCGTCATTGGGTCAAACCCCTCCCTTAGCAAAAAGCTAGATCCGCCTCTGATAATGACAGAAAAAGACTGAAAGAAGGAGAAGAAGAAGAAGAATATAGGTATATATACGTATATATATCTCAGCACCCCCGGTGAAAAAAATCGTTCCCAGGGCCCTGCTTATAGCACTATATATTACATGTCGTCATGTCAGAATTACCTTTCTAAGTATGCATCAGATTGCACAGTTTCAAGTCAAAAAATGCAAAAGCTTCCTACCGTGGGAGGGGGACACCCCCTCCTACACCCTCCCCCGCTCAGTCCGCTTCGCTTTTTGTCTTTATGAAACAAATAAAAAATCTTTTCTAGTCGGTAGAATCATGACGCACTTACCGACATTATAGTACATGTCGTCGAGTCAAAATTTCCTTTCTAGGTATGCATCAGATTGCACAGTTTCAAGTCCAAAAATGCAAAAGCTCCCTACCGAGGGAGGGGGGACGCCCCCCTCCCACACCCTCCCCCCCCCCCCCCCCCCCCCCCCCACCCCCCCCCCCGCTCAGTCGCTTCGCTCCTTCGGGCTTGGTCGCTTCACTCCCTTGCACAAATTTGTTAAGCCCCCCCCAAAAGTTTTGGCTCATTACGCCACTGGTTACATCCGTAGGCAATATCGTTCAAATGACAAATATCGATGGCTTATTCGCGCTTGTTCACGCCAATTAGTAGGACCGTTATTATTTGGTCTTTTTTTTCTTCATTTAAGATGTTTGTTTTGGGTTTCACAATAGATGAATAATACTAGAAAAATAAAAATAAGAAACGAAATACGAGAACTTTTAAAACAGTACAATTTACAAACAAGATCATAGATGAACAATATAAAACATAATTTGTGTTATAATATATTGTACATGGCACACATGTATGCAAATTTTCACAGTGATCAGACATTTTACAGCCAAGATCTAAGATCTGGGGGGCGATGTCATAATCATAATGGCCCCTGTCTTGGCTTTGCGAATCATTTCATTTTAATACAATTGACTATTTGACTATCGGTGACAAACATTTGCATCTCCCCCTCTCTCTCTCTCTGCCATGCAGCTTTATCGCAAACAATTCAGCCAATCGACCCGAGCATTCAGAGCGTGACAAATGGAGAGCGTGTCACTCTGGACTGCAGGGTAACTGCGGCAACAGGGTCTAAGAATGTTGCTTGGTACCACGTAGCGAGCATCATCAGTTTTGGAGCTATGGTACTAAACGATCGGCAGGGTGCGTACAGTCTTGATGTATCTGCGGACAGCACGGACCCTAACTCATACCACTGGAGGTTGACGATCAACTCGATTGACTCGAACCGCGATACAGGGACGTGGTCGTGCAGGCTCGAATTGTCTACGAACAACATGCAGGAGCAGAATGTGGATCTTGTCGTTAGTGGTGAGTTTCCTTTCTTTACTTCTGGGGGGGGGGGGGGGTATTTTACAAAGATCCCAAGTCAGACTTTTAAATTATGGAAAGCCATAATTTGTAGCTTCGGGATCAAACATATTGAACTGAAGAGCCCAAATGCAAATATTTAAAGGTTTCCGGAACATTTTACATAAATTTATATATCTATTGAAGTCTCTCTGAAGTCTTTGATAAAACCAAATGTTAATGATTTTTTCTAAAAATAGAAGCCCTGTTTAAAGAACTTGATTAACAATTCTGAAAATAAACTCATGGCTTTCCATAATAGTGTTAAGTTGGACCTGGGATCTTTGTGAAACACCCCCTGGGGGCGAGAGCTTGACCATGACACAGAACCAGCCCTAGTTCCACCCTTTCCAAGCCTCCAGGCAAGCCATACAAAAATGGATCATGAGCTCAGTATGAGAGAGAGGTCTTCATTTTCAATCTTAAAATCCCTGCAAGGTGTGGTGAAATTTAACAATCTTGACTAAATAAACAGGTTTACCAAAAGCACCATTACAAACAAAATTTGCACTATTATAAGATTGATTGAACCGGTAATGAAGTTTGTTCTTCTTTGTTTGCACACATACATAGGTCCACCTCTAGTTACATTCGTGACCTTAAATCTCAACCCCGTCGCCGGAAGTGACGTGACGCTTCAGTGCAACGCGACCGGTTTCCCCGAGCCGTACATCACATGGTCTCGACGCTACCCGGATCCCTTCATCATGATGAGCGACGGATCGAAGAAGAGCTTCACGCGGAGCCCGCTCACCAATACAGTGACGTTGCGTAACATCGGCGCACAGCACCGCGGCCAGTACGTGTGTGCGGTCTCCAATGGAGTGTCCGAGCCCGTCATTCACGAGACCTATGTCCAGCTGCCGTGTAAGTTTTGTTGAGAGTCATACCGGTCAGTAGTCTCACTTCATATTGGCTATGTGATCGCTCTATGGGTGAGGGGGGTGTTGTGTGGGTATATTTTTCAAGGCAATGTTCGCTGAAATAAAACAAATTTATAAAAGATTTCAAAAGAGACAAAAATCATGACTGAATGTCATAGTTGTGATTGGTCACAAGATTACCCCCTTAGAAATAGGAGAATAAATTCTGTTTTCAATTGCTTCAATTCCAGAGCTGCCAAGTAGTACGGATTTTCCATATTTAGTACGTTTTTTTGATTTGTGAAATTGTGAAAAATAAATACAGAATTTTTCTTTATATTTAATTTTTATAATAGTAACGGTCCAAAGATAGCTAATTTGTTTGTTTTTGATAAATTTACAAACTGATTTGTTTTCAATTTTATGTTCTTGCAGATGTTCCAGAAGTGATGGCAAGCCTGGAGAGAGTGCGAGTAACCGAGGGGATGGATGCCATTCTGGCGTGCGTGAGCCAGGCGTGGCCACCGACGTCCCGTGGCGAGAACGTCATGTGGCTGAAAGACGAGCAGGATGTAGGGTGAGTGTGAACAAGCGCAACAGGAACATGTAAATTTAAAGTGATCCATTAAAGTAGTCGTAATTCGACCCAATCAACGTAGAGCTTCCAATTGTATCTTGTTCATTGTTGATTGTACATTTCTGTCCAGGCAAGTACAAGTTAAAAAGTTATGATTTTACTTGCCCGAATGGGAAAGTGAAGAA
Source organism: Echinarachnius parma (assembly GCA_037951105.1). NCBI lineage: Eukaryota > Metazoa > Echinodermata > Echinoidea > Clypeasteroida > Echinarachniidae > Echinarachnius > Echinarachnius parma. The sequence goes on from JBAMJV010005492.1 coordinate 21,270, forward strand.
AAAAGTTAGTGTGGAGGCTTGTTATATGTTTGCCTAGTTGTTCATTATTAATCATTTATTTATTGATTGCTGTTTGTAAATTGTTATATTACCAAACAAATAACTCTCATGACCAGGGTAATAACATCATTGTAAAGCTGATTATCTATCATATTAAGCACTAGATAATTCAAGCTTTTTATTACTATTATCTTGTTTTCATTTCAGGGGCCTCATCTATCATGACGTGCGCATCGAGCGACACCCAGAATCTGATGACGTCCAGGGAGAGCGTTATTACTCCCAGCTCCGGATCGGCAACGTGAACGCCGAGCACGTGGGAACGTACACCTGCCGCTTCACGAACGATCAGGGATCGGGGACCGCTACCGTTATGCTGGGATGTAAGTTGCAAGCCACCAAATTATCGTTTTTATCTGGTTGACCATTTGGGCAAGTAAAATCATATGATACATCTGGACAAATTCTACTTGCCCAAACAGGATATTTACGCATTCAGGACTGGTCCTGGCTTCAAGGGTTTTTGGAGCATGCATGTTATAGTTAAATCCATCTGTCCTGAATTGATTAATTTGCCTGTTTACTTCTAGATATAATAACAAATTATATTTTCTCTCATTGTGTACGTATACAAGACTCAAATGATTGGGTACCTCACCTTTTTCCTGACGGAAGAAACTGCAAAAAAAAGGGGAGCGGTTGACACACAAAGACAGAGAAAAATATTGCATGAAAATACTTATTTACCATAGTTTGTAATATTGTATAATGTGCAGGAAAAAGCTTGATAGAAACAATAAAACTAATTTTAGGCTGTTTTGTGTACTTAAAGTTAGCAAAAGTTATGTGAAAAGCATGGAGTGATTATAGTTAAATTATGTTACCCAGATCCAAAGTACCGAACTACAACCAAAAGATGGGGTTGCAGTTAATACACAGGTGCGGTTTATCCACCAGCAAATACAATAATCCGACTAGACCATTTATGAAATGTGACCTTACACGACAAAATGACCGTTATGTCGCCATGGTAGTTTGTCTGATATTAGCTGATACATGTATAGCCAAATTTTGTTTAAAATATGAAATTCAGGATTTTGTTATTTTCTGAATGAGGGTATCATATTCTACCTTTTGTGAAATTTTGAGCATCAGAAATCATGTTTAAATATGATTTTTATTCAAATAAATATGATCTCCTTAACTGATTCAGCCATGTTCTAAATCTTGGCTGCTCATTTTGAGAGGGTTCGCTTCGTCCAAATATGACAAATTATATACCATTTTAAAGGTATTGACTTCTACTTTTTTACTGTCATGTAAGAATTAGCATAATCATTTTCCCCGACTTATTGGTCGTTTTGTGGTGTGAGGTCACACATTTGTACTTGCCCCAAGTAATCAGGCTAGTGCTGGTGTCAAGCCCTGAACATGGATTCTGCAGGATTTTACTATGACATTGACATTTATTGATTTTTATGAGTCCATTTTTTTAAAGAAATTGTTGCGAGATTTATCTGAACTTTGTCAAACCTTGCAACATTGTTTGTTTATTTGTTGGGATGTTAGTATGATTTCAAATTATGTATGTACTGGATTTTTAAATGAAATTTATTGATTTTTATGAGACAAATTTTTTAATTAGTTCTTGTTAGTCTGTTAGATTTAACCTTTGTTGAACCCTATACCCCATTGTGAGTTGATATGTAAACTTGAAAAATACAAATATTTTAATTTCTAATAATTTGTCTTTCTTTTCATATTCTCTCTCTTAACAGTGGAGCCGCAGATTGACTTCAGTAAGTACAAAGACACTTTTGTTAGTGGTATGAATATATTATTAGAAACGTTATAATATGTATCTTTATGACGCTCGTCTAGAAATTTTAATTTGGAGATCGTGGGGTTTGATCCCCACCCAAATCCGCTTGTGATTTTGTTCACAGCGGCTCAAACATGCACTAGGTATTTTGTGCGTAACCTACATGTATGTTGTTGGAGGGCAAAATACAATCAGATTATTAGAACTTCAGAACCAATGTATTGTTCACAGTTATGAGCGATTTCACAAGCATGCAATGAGTACATTTTACAAGATCGACTCTTCAAATTGTCCGTTTATTCTATGCAGAGGCTGCTCAGCACAGCTTGTATTGTGGTCCCCCATTTTGTTGGATGTTCCTCTTGGTGATAGTAATAATAAAAAATAATAATAATAATTATCATGATGAGCATCGTCATCGTCATAATGTTGATGATGATAATGATGATCATCATCATCATCATCGTGATCATGATGTTGATGTCTATAATAATGCTGATAATAATAATAGTAATAATAATTAAATGATAACAAAATTGTGAATGTAAATTCATAGGTGCTAGGACATCCATCTAGCATGAATGTAAATGTGCAAAGAAAATCGGGCTACCCAGGATTTGAACCCAAGACCTCTGGATTGCTAGACCCGATGCGCTTTCAGCTTATCAGCTGAACTAGAAAGCCCCTCTGTTAGTTGTTCATCCCTGAAATCATCTTCAATGCTCGGTGGTCAGAAGCTGGTCAGTTTCCCTATGTGTGAAATAATAATTATAGTGATAATATGTGTAATCAATCACATTTATAAAGTGCTTCATTTCTAGAATGAATACATAATGGGGGGAGGGGAAGGGCACCCTGTGCCCTCCGTAGCTACTTCACTGTGATATTGATGATGCACTGCAGGGTATGAAATACACGGGGGCTGAGGGCGATTTTGCCCCTTAATTTTCAAAATAGCCCCTTGAAATAAAGAGGTAGCCCTTAAAATTACAGATTACCCCCCAAAATTAAAAATTATTTCTTTCCGTGTGATGCAGGTATGTGACAATTCAAAAGCCCCCCCCCCCTTTCAGAGCCGCTAGACGTTCTTGAAGGAATGTTTCTAAGCACTATAGTTGTTTGAACCATATATTTTATTTCTTTAATATATAATATGCATGATATTGTCTAATGTTTCTTTGTAATTCTTGTATTTAATATGAATTGTTACTTCTCTTTTAATCCTGCAGATTTTGGAGCAAAGCCGTGAAGATGGATGTCCTAGCACCTATGAACTTTCACTGCACACACTGCGTCTTTCACCTTTAAATTTTACAGTACTGCATAACACAAGGATGTTGTTTGGTATTTAATCTGAAGAGAACTGTATACTAAGTCTTTCATAGGGAATTTTTTGTCCATATTTTATTATATTTGTACGTTTTTCTCATTCCCAAATTCTTACAGAACTATCCACACATTGATTTCAAGTATGGTGTTTAAGGCCGGTGTTAGTGTTTATTAAACAAAAACATCGGCCTTAAACACCATACTTGAGATGACTTCGTGTTAGGATGGTGTACAGTGACATTGTGTGATTGCAAATATGGTGTTTAAGGCCGGTGTAAAGTGTTTAATAAACACAAACACTAGCCTTAAACACCAAACTTGAAATCACCCATTGTATGTTTAGAAATCAATATTAACCTACTTCATTATTTTGTATTCAATGTTTAGTGGAAGGGACAAAATTAACTCTTGCCTTTTCAATCCGATTTCATAAGATAGTTTGGACATTTCCTTTTCATTGTAATAAGCATGTTCTTGTATGCTGCAAACCATGTTATTTAACCTAAAGCTGGGCTGAACAAGCAGATATGGCAAGGGGAAGAGTATTTCAAAATAAGTTTTTGTGATTTTTTTTTTTTTTTCGGGGGTGGGGATTAGAATATAACAATTGTTAATTTGTAATATTTGATGGACAAATTATACTGCAGCTAGTCTCGTTAGGATATTACAATCACATTTTAGATTGCAGTAAATTTTGTTCGCAATTTTAGCTTTGGATTTTCGTGTTGCCATTGTTAGCCCTTTGATATGTTATTTGGTGCTTTGTTATTTTTTGTGAAAGGTGTAATTATTATTTTCTTCTGGGAAATGGATATATATTCACAGTTCTTATTCTAGACTGGGTCAGTTATTATGCATTGCAAAACTTTCTTAACATCATGCCCCACAAGTTTGGTGTTTTTTTAGCACACATGTGACCTCCTAAACAGGTGTCTTACAATTCTTTTCTAGAAAATGATATCTTACCTGTATGTCTTACTACACCATAGCCCAGCCCCCCCCCCCCCCCCCCCCCCCCTCCCTGGCAAGGAATGATTCATCTGAATCTCTCCAAAAAATGCCCCAAGTGCAAACATGAGGCATTTCAAGAGTAATACCTCATTAACAGAAAAAGAGCAATCTTAAAACTGAAGAAGTGCCTTTTTATTCATTTATTTTGTTTCACATGGGCTATATTTTTTAATATAATGCCCCCCTTTCCATGTACTAATCTGATGTGTGTGTTTTGGCCTTTCCTCTATTACATGTATAAGTATTTTATTTATGATTTGGCTGAGTTATGATAATGTATTCCTTTAGAACAACACAAAATTAAATGTTTTGGTACCATTGTGTGATATTTAATAGATGCTCGATCAACACTTTGCAAAGAGTTGTGTAATTCATTAACAATACAATTAATTACCACCACTTACGGAACCAACATGGCCTTATGGTGTCCCATGCACCAAACGAGCGCAACTGCGCTAATTCTATTCACGGGTACATTTGGAGACACTAGAATCACAGGCTATAATGCGTTCATCTTAGACAATAAATAGTCTTTGTGTGCAGACCGATGAACACATGCTTTAGTATATTATGGTAATGCGTTTCCAATTACATAATTTGTCTGCAAACCTATTTTTCTGAACTTAATTGTTGTTGGAATGGGCTTCTAAAAATGTTACCTTTTATCTCTGGGAATATAATTATTGGGCGTTGGTTCCCTTTAATACGTACAGTTTGTAATTGTAAAACTAGATGAATAACAAGCTATTTTTTTTAATATGCATGTACAACTGTACGTACAACTTTTCTTGAATCTCAAATTGTACCTAGCCAACTGGACAAGGGATTGATATAATGACATAATTTGAAACATTTTCTTTATTTTTTGCCACCCAAGCATATTACTAGTCAAGATTTCAATCACAAGGCTGAATTGGTAAAAGATATTTTTGTTAAATGAGAAAATAATTTAAGTCTTTGAGTCTTTGTTTTGTTCTATTTGAATGGAAAGGAAATCTATTTATAGCGTGGAAAATTGAACTCTGAGCCTGCATTATTATCATGTGCTTTTTAGGTTTTTTTGTCAAATTATAGAAATAGGACTCCGGTTTTACATAACTACATTTGTATTCATTATGGTTGCCTTATTATGCAGGTTTTTAATAATTAGGTACATGTATTCATATCAGAAATGTTGCCAAAATGTTGTCATTGTCCAGTAATGATTGGTATTTATATTAATCTATTATACAGTGGAACCTCGTTATAACGAAAATAACAAAATCCTCTTATAACGAGGTAATTTTGCTGGTCCCAGCTCTTTATATTTCTTGGTTTTTTTACCCTGATATAATGAGAAACCTGATATAACAAGGTAATTTTCATGGTCCCAAGGACCTCGTTATAAAAAGGTTCCACTGTATTATTAGTAGACTAGCGCGTCATTTTTGGACAGTTTTTACTAAAAAAAAGTATCATGGTTTTAATATGTATATATCGGTGGATGATTCTTGCATTGTTATATTACTGTTTGTTTTCAAAATGGACTGGTCTATCTTTTTTACATGCCTATGCTTCATATAAAATAAAATGATAGGAAATTTAAATTTCAATTTTCTATAACATCTAGTTTTCTTGTTTGACTTTTTGCTTGTGTTTGCTACATGTGTGTCTGTGTGTCCCAGGGTTGTGTGTGTGTATGTCTATTGGTATATTAATTACAAAAAGTTAATTGCTTCACTGTTCGGTAACGGAAGGACAGAGTTTTTTATTCATTAAAAATATACTTCAGGGCTCTCAAAAGACTGAATTTTTAATCTGAACACATAATGTGATATTCAATCATCCAATTTGGTACCTTAAAACAGAAAAATACTAGAAAGGAATGCAAAAAATAAAGAAAATCTAGAAATAGGCACTGTGTAGTCCCATGTGTATAGGTTCATGTATGGTGTCTGTTTCTCCTATCAGGAGACGCCCAATATTTGTTTTAATCATGTAAACTGAAAGATATCATGTGATTATGATTTATGAAAAAATAATCCAGAAAAAATGAACTAAGATCAGAAATAATCCTCATTGGATTTTTCCACTTTTGGCTCATTTGGCGTGGAATTGCCCTACATCACTGTATCAATGCAACCATAACAAAATTGCAATGTCATAACTCACATATAAATATTATGTATCTTCCTATGAAACGAATATTTAGTATCATAATGCAACCAACATTATGAAACATTTGCCTCCGAGTCAGCACATGTGTATTAAATTTAATATGTGAACCTATAGCATATCCAATAAATGACCTCCAATGTTCATAATTTATATTGTATGTAAACGTATGAAGGACAAATATACATTAGATGTAATCCAATAACAACCATGTTAAAAACATTGAAACATTATTCAACTAACATTATATTAGAATTCTATGATTTGTTTTTTCTTTCGCCTTCTCGGCATTTATTCATAACTGCACTTTTCATATAAATGTACAAGTATGTCAAACTAAAAGTACATTTTAATGCATTCGGTAAATATACAATATACAATGTCACTTTTCCTTCTTTATCCAGGTAATCTGCATGCGTGAGTAAACTTCTTTTAAGAACATAAACCATGAATTGTTTTTCCTCTCATCTTTGCCGAGGTTATTTCGAATGACTATCAATCTATAAATACTCCAGAAAGCTAACGTTAAAATATCATTGATTGTTTTGTCTTTATGTATTTTCAATAGGGTATGTGTGTACGTGGGTGTAGGTGTGCGTATGTATATGGTTGTATACATGAATGTATGTATGTTATGTGTGAGTACGTATACGGATGCTGTTTGTGTAACTTAATTGAATGGGCATGCATGTCTGGAAATTGATCACCAATAAACGAAATTGAATGCACAAACAAAAAGCGCATTAACCATTAAATTGAGTGCACATGTTGAAAATAGCGCCCAATTGCGAACTTGAAGTTTGCGATTCATTTGACATTTGAGTGCCCATTTACGAATGTGAATGCTCGGAATATGAATTTGAATAACCAACGCGACTCCTCCACGGCAATTACACGAATTTGAATGCACATAAACGAATTTGGGCGCGTAATGTAGGAAACTGGTCGGAAAACCTATAATAAAATTGAGCAAAGAGGAAGTACATGTCCACCCTAAAATGACTTAGGCCTACTATAAATTATATTATGTAGATAATCTTCATTACATAATCATCTATATTACAGCACATAATTGACGATACAATATTGTCATTGAGTTAATACGTACTCTCATCAGTAAGCATCGTCAGTTTCCATCAAACTTTAATGTGCAATATCCCTAGCAAAAACAAAAACGAAAAGAAAGAGAAACACTTAAACGTAAAGGACGATCAGTGATTTTGATTTCAAGACATCGAGGCATCGAGTATTATTTTGATCTTCATCGCAATTCCCTTGGGTTGTACACAGCCACCAGTTGCATTACAAACGAACTGGGATAATTTCAATAATATATGGATGCATATCATTTACCAACAACCAAGACCAGCAATTTTACAGCGAATAGATGTGGATTCTCAAATGTATAAATGTACACCCAAATGTTGCCTAAAAAATGAAGTCTTTCGCCTCACATAATATGCAATAGAGTGGTGAAGTGTGACGTCATAAAAAATCTTTTTTTATAATTGAACTTCATTTTCCGAAAGAGCATAAAAAATGATGACCAAATACCAAAAATCAATTGAATATGTTAAGTACTGGCTGAGATATGCCCATCGGAATGAATTTCATCTCAATAGGCACTCAGTGGATATAGTGCCCTGGTTCATAAAGTTATGAACCAGGTCTGCTATTTTCATATTTTCGCTTGCATGATAACAATTTTGTTCACGACTTTACATAAAAGATTAACACTACTTAACACATTACCCCTTATTTTGTTTTATTTTTTTCCAATAGTGTTTCATTCCTCCAAACATAACATAAACATGAAAAAATCGTCAACAATTAACTTATGTATAATCAATTATTTTAAAATGCATATTTACCTTACCTGACATGTTAACAATCACAATAAACTGTTATAATTAATCATATTACACTAAAAGAAAGATAAACATACGTATAAAAAGAAATATATATTACTCCAAACATAACATATTATTATACATGAGAAATTGTGAAAAATTACAATAAACTAATATATATTATCAAATTAATGAATAATACAATTATTTTAAATGCATGTTTACCTTATTTGCATGTTAAAGGGATAGTTGAGTTCTGGTAAGGAGAGTACAGTTTTAGTGAAACTGAATTTTAGTAACCAAAACCTGCATCATTACATTACAAACTAATAGTTATAACTAGAAAGGAACACAAAATTACAAATGATGTAGTAAAGATCATGTTATTCAAAAAGAGCCGTTAAAACGTAAGAGGGCGCTCTCTAAACACTCATCGGTTTCAACCATTTTGAATAAAATATTGTGCATGTGATGCTTTGTTGAAATAGTGATTAGATAGAGAAATAACCAACAACTATTTAAATACCTATTTTGTAACTTTTTGAAAAGAGGAAGCATTTCTTTTGAATTTTTAACGGCTGGTTCAAAATTCTCTAATAAACCCGGGGCCCGGGTTTATTACAAATTGTTATATTTATGGATATTTCAGCCGTTTCTGAACCGATTTTGATCAAACAAAGATGATTTTATTGTTTAAATATTATGCTCTTTCAAATTTTACACTCAGTTTTTCATTACCTCACAAACCAATTAAGTAGTCTAGCGCCCTCTCTACCAAAACTCAACTTTCCCTTTAACAATCACAATAAACTGTAATAATGAATTATATTACACTAAAAGAAAGATGAACATACCTATAAGAAAATGGAGGTTATTTTCGAATACAAAAATGATGTAACCTTGATTCATCTCTCACCCTACTCCCATTCATCCAACCCAATCACACCCACACAACCTCACATCACATACATTTCCGGTGCATCTGCTCGCATTTCCGTTAAAAGCAATCAAATCAACATAATATTTATTTATATATTTTCATTAATATATACTTTTGTAAGTGTAAACTCAATTTGCCTCTTTTCATCGCTAACCTTTTTCATCTTCCTTATAACCCACAATAATTTTCACTACTCTTTGTAACGATGGAAGAGCTCCTTGTATTCTTGAAGACAAAATTATATATTTCATCCAGAAAATTAACCCCAAAATATTGAGTTCCAATCCCCGATTCTTATTTGTTTCCTTTAATTGTAAATGATTAACTACTTCTAACCAAAATCCTTGAACTTTTCCGTCAAATAGGCGTTTAAGCCACATAACCCGTTGAGTTTTTTAAAAAATGTTTCATAACAAGTCATTCTAAGGCCCCCCCCCCCCCCCGAAAAAAATGAAATAAATAAATAAATAAATAAATAAAACAAATAATAATAATAATAATAATAATAATAATAATAAAATAAAATAACAAATTCATAGTCCTGATATAATATTTTCCGTTTGATTCTATGTTTACCCCTCCAGAAAATCGAACGAAATTGGTTCCACTTCTTCTAAAACCCGATGAGGGACTGATATAAGAGAAGATACATAATTAAATATTTTTAATAATTGAATTCTACCCATAATAGTGAGGTCCCTTTGTTTCCACCACCCCAATAATCGTTTCGTCTTACTAAATATTTCTTTATAATTCAAATCATCCTTTTTTACATTTCGTGCAAAATAAACCCCTAATTCGTTTTATTTCCTGTACTAAATTACAACATTCTGGTGTTATAAACATTTTAGTTTCCTTTCCCAACCATATAAAGTATGTCTTTTCTTTATTAACTTTTAATCCACTTATTGCTTCAAAATCTTCAAAGGTTTGTTTTAACCTATTCATATGCAGAATTTAAATTTCATACAAATATCGTTATATCACCTGCATACAATACCTGTTTAATTTCTTTATCCCCAAGTGTAATTCCTTGAATATTATTGTCCTCTCGAATAAGTTTTTCAATTGCTATAACAAACATATATCGCGAAAGGTGATCACCCTGCCTTTCTCCTCTTTTAATATCATACCCAGTTGAATGACCACTATTCATAACACAACTACTAATATCATTCTATAAAATATTAACACTCTTGCACTATGCTATGTCCGAAACGCAACAAACAACTATGATGTCGTTGATACGTTTTTAACAACATAATACAATGTTCAGTTCAATAAAAATCTTATAATCTTAACTTAACATACATTCACTCGACTCACTTCAAGACAAGATATATGGTTAAAGGGGACCACCAGGCAAAGAACAACACATTATATATGTTTTGGTACCGTTTTGTAATATCAAAAAGATACCCAACATTTTGCAAAGGGTTGTGTAATTCATAAACAAAGCAATTAATTTCCACCACTTACGGAACCACTACTATTTCCTGGTTCCATACGGGCCAACCATTTGCGAGTGCGCCAATGCTATTCACGCGTACGTTTGTAGACAATACATTCCCGGGCGATTCGTTTTTTGTTGTTGTTGTTTGATTTTATTGGCGGTTCATTCAATTTGAATATTTTCGCCAAAAACTAAATATTATTTAATTCTTCTCAATTATTTTCTTTATTTTAATATTTGTATTATTATTATTATTATATACATATGTATATATTTTTTTGAAGTGCATAAACGTTTTCAGACCATCAATAAACAAAACCAAAATTAAAGGCATCATCGGGCCAACCCGGCTCGGTACGTTGAGCAGGCTTCTCAACTGACGAATCAGTCTATAGGCCCCCCGATGCATGGAGATGCACTCATTCGTTCGCTCTACACACATTAGTCTTCGCAATTCAGACCGCATGAACGCATGCTTTAGAATGGTGATACGTTTTCCATTTTTTTTGTCTTTTCTGGAAACATATTTTTGTGAACTTGTTGATGGAATGGAATACTAAAGATGTTACCTTTCTTTAATAAGAATATTATTTTGGGGTGGTGGTACCCTTTAACTAACTACAACTACAAACATGCATGAATCATAGTTATTTTACTTACTATTTCTCACATTATTATTATGTAATGTTTATTCTGATGTGTGCTTCAGCAGTTTTACAATATTAATTTGATCATATTACATACAAAATATCGAAGCAATTAAATAACAAATGGTAATGACGATGATAAAGAAAAAAATCCTTCATAATGTCATCGCATATAAAACAAACATATTATAGCAGAAACAAAAACAAGAACAGTAACTTGACGATATACTGCTTATATACATAATTGTAATAAAGAATCATCTTTTGTAAGGATTACCTACACATTTTCATTGCAACATACGTCTACCTACAAGACGAAGTAATCGTACGATATAAGCTACTATATTACTTTTTAGGTCATACTCATGTATATGAAAATGTTTGCTACAAATCTATTTTTTCTCTTAAAGTGATCAATGGTGATAGTTGAGTTTTGGTAAAGAGAGTAATTTTGGTCAAACGTAGTTTTAGTAACCAAAGCATGCACCATTATATTATAGACTAATAGTTATAAACTCCACCATGCTCGAAATGTATACACAAAACAAATACAAACGACTATAAGTAAAAAGCATGTTATCATTCAAAAAGAGCCATTAAACTCAAATTGCGCTTGTGATGTTTTGTTAAAATTATGATTAGATAGAGAGATCAAGAAAGATTTTAAAATATTTTGTGTAAAAGTGTAAGCATTTTTCTATGTTTTTTCACGGCTGGTTCAAAATGTTTGAATTATTGTGGGGCCTCACGATAAGTAAAATTAAAATGGTTATATTTATGGATATTTCCGTCGTCTCTGAACCGATATTTATGGATATTTTCGTCGTCTCTGAAACGATTTTGATCAACAATTTATTCTGTCATCAAAATTGTATATTTTGTCAAACCTGACCAAACAAAACTTGTGTAGCGCCCTCTATACTAAAACTATCGATTTAACATTTCGATCAGTGTAAGTAGAAGGATGCGTAAATGATGTTTGTGTCATGTACAAATATTTTAGATTTAACTTAACAATGTATAAACAAAGATGTTTAATCAGATTAACAAATATATATTCCGAATGTTACTATACTTCGGTGTTCGGGAATCAGGAATATATTATACATTAATGTATACATCAGCAATTTAGTCATATGCCTGTCACCAACAACTAGTGCAAACCACTATAAATGTATAACCATAATCGTAACTTATAACGTACAATTTCAACTCATATCGGCTTTTCATTATTATACATTTCATATTTGAACACAAATTACTTGTTGAGCCGTATCTTGACGCCAGAACGAATCAGTCCACTTTATATTGATATACAGTCGAAGACTCCTGTATGTTGCCGCATGTGTGATTGGTTCAATTAGGTTTTTCACCATTAGCGCCATCTCGACATCTCTCTAAAAATTGAGAACGAAATATGATCAAGTTAAATGACAGCACAGGGTATATGAATCATAATCTTGACAAAGGCTGTATCACAAATATAGTACTTAGAATAGACTGCGACTAAGCAAGTTAAATGCAACATTGATAAACATACCACTTAATAATTTTGCACTAATCGTTTAAAATGATATAAACTAAAGGTATCGTAAAGAATGCTTGAGAAAATAATTTTAAACTTTGATACTGGATATGTCTTGGTGTGCGTTTGGGTTGAAGATCACTTTCTTTAACTTAGTTCAACTGAAACACAAATAGGCATACATGTTGTCATAATAGATTGGGTCAAAGGGGGTCAAAGTCGGATTTATCTAGAAATTGAAGATTATATTATAAGTTTTATGGCGATTTTCTCACCTCGTTGCACTAGTGGAACATATTACTATGATACGTTGGTTTTCCGGGAGGTTAACAGCATTAATTAATTTTCACCAAAATCAGGTGCAAGTTTTCGCTTCTGATCGGATCGCAATAATTTGTATTTGCATTTTAAAATTAATTTAACGGCTTTTGTCAAACGTATCGCTAGATACCAGTAGAGATGCTGTATTCCAGGCCTTTTTTCAAAAGCCCAACTGCCTGCATATACTGCAGCAGCATTTCAACTATTTCAGATTCAAAACTAGTCTTAGAGCATGTTTAATATTATGTATAACTTACACATATTTATTTATTACGATATAAGAACCATTTGCCATGAGTAAGCACGACGCGTGTTGCCCGATATAGGGTCTATTTTAGATTTGAACATAGTGAATGTATTATAAGTTAAATAAATGCTGTGCAAGCACTCCTGGAATACGACTATCCTGCAGGTATCCTAGATACTTTTGATTAGTGAATATTAAGTATATATCTACTACAAGCATACCCGATGAAGGTGGTGTCACGGTGGGTCTGTCTGTGCCCTGGTAACTGGTAGAGGGAGAGGCGGAAGAAGATTCTTGTAAAGATAGAGCGGCCATTACTTGGACATTCATCTGTGAAACTTCGGGCAGGTTTGGTAGGTTGTGAAAGTGGTGATGATGGTGTACGTTTGCCTGGTATCCAAAATGTTGGGTAATTTGCTGCGAAGAGGCAGGCGCACCAACTGAAGAATGAGAGCAATAACATGAGCTGCACTTTTAACAACAAGACATACTGTACATACAATTAAGTGCGAGAACGAAAGGATATGAGCTCCGTTTGTAGTTAGATCGGACATTTTTCGGACGCTCTTCTGTGACGTTTCGGGCAGGTTGGTAGGTTGTGGAGGTGGTGATGATGGTGGATGTTTCTCTGCCGGTACCCGATCTTGCGTCATATGCTGATACGAATGTCCAAGCTACTAATATGGGTACAAATATTGCCAATAGTAAGCAAATAATTACCGTTGGTTAAGGTGATGGCACAAACTATCACTTCCGAGGCGATCTGGATGTAGCTGTCTTTCCGAAGCGAAGCTGAGGAAAGATAGCGTATACGTTCAGATCGCCGAGGAAGTGATAGTTTGCCATCGCCTGAAACCAAAAGGTGATTATTTGATTTATATTCCCCATCAATTATTTTGATCACAAACACAAAGGGCTAAACATTTTGGAATATTGAGCAATTGATCGAGTCTTTTATTTTAATTTCGTCAATCCTGCACATGAACAAGATTTATGATTAAAAGTCAAAGACGCTTATACCATTGTCTATTAAGCGTAGCCGCGCGCAAACGTTGCGCATCAGCGCGCTACCTTTCTGCGCACTAACGCGCGCACGCGTATACTTGCGCGCGAACAATTGAATATCTACACAGTGCAACGCACTTTTACCGACTATCTAGTGAGTGCAACGCACTTTCACCCAAAATATTTGCACAGTGTAACGAACTTTTCTTCTCCCATCAATGATGGGCGAAACTATATTTCATCACGTGATTAACTTTTGATCAATCGTAGAGCAAGATTATTAGTATGTGGAATATAATAGCGAACATCATTACTGTAAAATGCATGTACATACTACTTGTCATTTGAAAATGGATACAAAACAAGGTCGGTCAAAGAAACTGCATGTAATTACCAAAAACATTTTAGTTAAGAAAACCCAAAGGTTACTAATGTGACCCAAAATCATAGATAATGTTGACAATTATTGGTATTTGACGTTGAATTATAAATCATATTCTAAAATTAGCGGCTAATACCAATCAATCATTAACGTGTGAACAACATATTAGAAACATCTTGAGATCCATAACACCTCAATTGGTATATATGCAAACTCATATTATACCTGTAACAGGACCACTTACGACTAAATTATCCTTGCTTTATATGACCACTTTCAATTGACTGTAATCCTGCTTTGATGTTCTTTAAATGCGATTTTGGAAATAATACAGATAAACACACAATCATAGTATCGTCGAGTAATAAAGAATATCGAACATAAGTTGTTGTAGGACTGTGACCGGCTATATAGCAACTCCCTGCACTTGTCGGTAAAAACCAAATGTGTATTTTCATACCATTATAAAGGCCTCATCACAAGCTTTCATTTGATGTTTTGTTCTAACAGATTGGTCAATAATTGGCGAAGATATGACTGTTTCAATTTTACAATTATAAGTCTTTTACACACATTATCCCCAAAAAAATTAAAATGCCATTTTATTAAAACCGGAATTACCGACAAGTACATGATTATGTTATTGACGGTCACATATATTTGATTATTATATTTCATATTTAGCTTAAGTGTTTCTTTCATAACTTAATATAACTTTAAATTGACAAAGCATCTCACGTGCTCGGTATTGTTCGTTGTTCCATTGGTCCATGCCCAAGGCCCCCATCGAAAAGGCAGATCCTGCATAATGAAAGCACAACGAACTGAAGTGAGCTTGTCATTGCTTACTGAACAAGAACAATAGACATATACACACTGAATGTGCTTTCCGCGTTCGTGATTATTCAGGTTTGGTTTTAATAACATTAATATTAATATTGTAAAACTGCACACAATTTAGCTCTTGGGCTACGAGGGGACTCAGACGGATCGACTGCCGGCCTTCACAATGCTACAATCGAGTGAGAAATAGATGTCAGATGAGTGAATAGTATGATGGATTGCTATATGTCCAATTGTCAGATAGAAATGTGAATGTGATGTAGAATTCAGACAATTATTCAATAGAAGGATCATCAATAATTTCAAAAACATTTTGGTATATTCTCAATAAAGTCTAGGACTTATTCAGATATTTCTTAAATTATGAAATAAATCATGGGGCCAAACAATTATTCAACTCGGATATATTTATTTATAGTATATTGTCTAAATGTATTTAAATGAAACATACGTTGTTTTGTTTTGAAAAGTATGTGGTATTGCAGTTCCTTCACTCAGTTTTCATCCGTCTACTTCACAAATTAATATTTCGAAGCGCCCTCTTAAACATAACTGTACTATCCCTTTTACACGTTATCTACAAATCTTGATTATAAGTACTTGGCCTATTGTTAATGTTCTTATGAATATTCTTAAACTTCTTTTTTCCCCATTCATTGCAGGCAATTGTTTGTATTGATGAACTGAATAAAATAATAAACATAATTGGAAACACTTAATCCCAAATCAGAATAAGATTAAACGCATCAAAAATAGCCTACCGTATGCAATGTCTTGATTTTTCTTCTTCATGAAAGGAGCAATTGTAGAGGTCAATATCTGTTTGGTGGCTTCTTTTGGAATTCGCTCATGTTTCCAAATATTGAGCACTTCTACGATAGGGTTTCCAATCCTAGAATGTAAACAACGGTGTTCAATGTGCTGTAGCCTTACAATACTGAGCCCAAGACTAGTCCCAACCTGGTAGTACTGATCGGGAGGTATTTCGCTTGAAATGAGCGCGATGTCGCAATCAGTTACCTCGTCGTCGGATGATGGTCTAGATCTACGATAGAGAAACACATCATTATCATCGTTAGTCAATATACTATTTGGTACATGAGTATATCGAGTCGCAAGGTGGTATTGATTATGTTTTATTAAAACCTGACATACCGTATGACGTATGTACTTGACTCATCCAGACCCGATAGATAATAGATGTCTTTTAAAAAAAAACGAATACTATATTTTGCATAATCAAATGCTAACGTTGAATGAAGATCTGACTTGATCTCATTTGATATTGAGGATATAAATATAAAATAAATCAAACCCAAAGAAAAAAAATACCCGGAGAAAGAGCCAGGTAATAAGGGAGTTCGTAGTTAGCCCATGGAGCAACGGACGTAACCGAGTTTTCGGAAGAATGTACCAAAATTTACGCTTTACGCGTACGTTTACGGCACAGCCTGTGACGCACGCATTTAAAGTACAGGAGCTCTATGCAGAATTTCCGCGTGCGTGCGTGAATTCTCCTTCTGTTTCATTACGTTTGAAAGACCTGACCAAAAAAAACTCACCTTAATCCTAAAATTTTTAAAATTAAATTAATGTAACCATTCATTTTAATTTTCAAACTTGAAGCAGGCTAAAAAAAAAAAATTGAATAAAAATCACATCTTTGCCCGTTTTCAACACTTAAAAGAAAACAGTACACACAAATCTACGTATGGGGCCTTTGCGATTTCAATAAAAGCCCAGATACGAACGTTGACATTTTTGTTAAAATCCGAAAATAAATTTTAAAACAAAAATTTAAAAAATCAGTCTAATGTATATGAGATGTCTATTATGATTAATTCAGAAAAAACATTTATGACTTCGAGCCAAATTTCCCGTGAAAACACGTTTCCAATGTGACAATAATTGCACGAAAGGTCCATAGAACAGCACACAAAATCGATGACAGCGCCTTCCGGGTACAATCTTGGTAAATAAATTTTCGTCTCAGAAATTGGCGCATGCGCAGTTTGTAAGTACGAACTACCTTATTGAAGGATTATTACCTTGCCTTTAGCCGAGCTGCCATGATTGGACGCTCAAACTTCTTCATGGATATATTTCCTGCCAAGTACCCATTTATAGTTATAAGTATAGGTTTTCCCGCCCAATTTCGTCAAAACAGCACTCAAATGGTCATTAACAGCACGCAATTTAGAACGAACTTGAATGAAGATCAGGATCGTGTTTCAATTAGCAAATTATTTCATTCAATTTGATTTTTGGACTGTGCTATTGCCAACTTATGTCAAACCGAATTGAAATAACACCATTCAACTCGTGTGAAGAGCATTCGATTTCGTCTATAAAGGTCAAATGTAGGCGTTTATACATTCTATTTCGTCTTAGGGCGAACATCTTTGGAATGTGCGCAATCCTATTCATTAATTTAGTTCTGATCGTTCTTATTTGAATGCTAGATGTGCTAAGAAGGACGCCTGAAATCGAAATAGAAAACCCAAATGGGTCCGAAATCTAAGGTCAAGCGAAATGGCACGAATTGCAATGACGGATGTGTATTGCCAAATTGTTTGACATTCTAACCAATTTGAATACGCTGTCGTTGCAAACTGAATGCAATTTGACGAAGATGAATGTTCTGGAGTTTAAAATTGAACAGTGTAAACAGCAGGTTTACAAAAACCACTCGAACTTGAATGACATAATTATAATGAATATGCCCGCTATTTTGACGAATTTGGGCGGGAAAATCTATATTATAGTAACATGGTTGACATGTACAAATGATGAATGGTTAGTCCAAATTAAATTTGGCCAAGTAATGACAAACTGACTTTGTTCACGGTTATGACTATCCAGTGGATAATTACAAATTCGAACACTTCAATCGTTACTATCTGTTTAACGACAGGGAAAACAACTGTTTCATGCTTATATTCATAATACGGATATAACACGGTACTAGAGATACCACTAGATTTCTAATTTAGTTTTGGTGGATCAGGACAATGTCACTATGATAAGAAAATGCCTAATTAAAGACAGACGTGGAGCGCTTTGGGAATTATATAAACCTGCGATCTTCATATTTCAAGACAAAGGACCGAACCTATATACCACGAACTGGGATGAAAAGGCTTTTTAAATAAAATGCATAGAGCAGACCACCGATTACATTTTACAAATATGAATAACATCTAACATCATTTATACAGAATAGGCGGATCAAGAAATATACCCAGGAATTACATATTTAATAGGAGTTTTCGTTTCCATTAAACCCGATCACATTCAATGAACTTACACAACGACAACCTCCTCGTGGGTTTGAGTCGCAGAGTCTACGAGGTTGGGATCCGTACGTGTATGCTTATCACCTGCAAGGACACGCACGCAGTCCCAGTGTTCCTGCCTTGCTGCTAGATGAAGCGCTGTCGAACCATTAGCCGTCTGACAATAACGTTTAATATTCGATATTGAAGTTTAATTAGTTTGTTTTACATGAATGTGTAAATATTTGTTGAAATAAATTATGTACAAAGTAGCTTTTTAAATTCGATACACATATCATTTAAAAATAATTATATGTGAAATTTGTTCCGACAAGTAGGAGAATATTTTTCTTTAATAATTCAGTTCGTAAAAGGTACACTTGAGATATTGAGCATGGGTAAATCCCGAAATGCGCCTTGACACTAAATTTGTTGGTTTTAATTCCATTTGACAGTGCATTGAATAAAACATGTGAAATAAGAATCATTCCCTTCGAATGCCCTCATAGTTGTAGAATTTTATTTCAAAATATTTTATTTATATATCGTCTGGCAAGGCGATATCTAGAATTTTAGACCAATATACAATATGCTTAAAAATTTCTTTCAAAAAATTATAAAAGTGGTTTTTAAATAGTCGTTCATGATATTTCTACATTATATAATCATTAGTATATCAAAACATCACATGCACAATCTTGTATGAAAAATGGTTGAAACCAATAAGTTTTAGTAGAGCGCCCTCTTGAATTGTAACGGCTTATTTTAAAATGATAACCGGCTTTTAATTAGTCGTTTGTAATTGTGTAAACCTTTCGAGTATGGTGGAGTTATATATATAATTATTAGTTTGTACTGTAATGGTGCAGCTTTTGGTTAATAACATTCAGTTTGACCAAAACTCAACTATCCCCTCGTTATATACTAATATATTTAGTTTTGCATTTTCTCAATTACGGATTACTATCAAGTTATTTAAATTGGTCAAATGTGCAGAGGGCAATCATGGGATTGGTGTGATATGTGCGAGAGACCTCAACCTACCCCCCCCCCCCCCCCCCCCAAAAAAAAGGGAAAAAAAGAACAACAACAACAACACAAAACCTACAACAAAAAGCATTGATATTTTTCAACTTTGACACGATTCTGTGATACTTGTGATATCCATGACAAAACGACTAAACGGAATAGTTCAGTTCTGGTAAAGAGAGTACAGTTTTGGTAAAACTGAATTGCAGTAAGCAAAATCTGCACCATAACATTACAAACTAATAGTTATAACTCCACCACGCTCGAAAGGAATACAAAATTACAAATGACTAAGTAAAAAGCCTGCTATCATTAAAAAAGAGCCGTTAAAACTCAATAGGAAGCACTCATCGGTTTCAGCCATTTGAAATAACATATTGTGCATTTAATGATTTGTTGAAACAGTGATTCAAAAGAGAGATAATCGACAACTATCTAAAAACCTCTTTTGCACATTTTTAAAAGACGAAGCATTTTTTTTCTTCTTTTAAACGGCTGGTTCAAAATCGTTGAATATTTGTGGGGCCCCACATTCATTACAAACGGTTATGTTTATGGATATTTCAGCCATTTCTGAACCGATTTAGATCAAAATAAAGTTTATTCTGTCATTAAAATTGTATGCTCTTTTGAATTGGACACTCAGATGTTCATTATCTCACAAAACATTATTTTGTGTAGCGCCCTCTATACCAAAACTCAACTATCCCTTTAATACAGATTAAATTTACATCACACAGTATGGTGTTTACCTTTGTATCCATATTGCTACCAGAACCGAGAAGTAATTGCACTACATCCAAATGTCCATTCTCAGCAGCCAGATGAAGGGGTGCGAAGCCATCCTGATCTGATCCATTGACATCCGCTCCTTTCTCAAGTAAATATTTGACAACAGGTGTGTGACCCCTGCGTGTAAAGTAGTGAACAATAAAGTGTATATTCAAAATGTTCATCCTAATAAAAAGCTTGCCTTTTGTGGCGTAGCACAGGGGATGGGTCCCTTGGCTCAAGCTCCCCACCCCCCCCCCCCCCCCCTACACAAAATAAACACTTTGTGTGCGTGTTTGGTTGCTTGCTTGGTTGTAAAGTGGTACGTAGATGTATTATTTTGGGGATTGAATGGAAAAGATCCAAAATCATCCGGGGTATTTGCCACCCACCCCACCCCCCCCCCCCCCCCGGACTAAAATCGTATATAATGTGCGGTTTTATTGTGCTATATTTTGTTGAATTATACAGGAGTATAGTATAAGCTCGCATATTTCATTATTTCGTTTTATTATCAACGCTGATCTTAATTCTATCTGAAAATTGAACATATTATATAGCAGTAAATATATAATCCATTGCGGATATAGTATCGGAAATAATATCGCTAATGATATTCGTTTGTCTCGCAATGTCAAACTAGGAATCTAAACGATCATGACGTTTCGTATGCTACTGCAATACTTTGTCAAATGATAATAACGAATGTAGACACTCGGCTTTTATGCTCTACCGTGGCTCCCAACATCACAATCACGCATGAGCGATTGCGTTCCTGATAGGTCGACAACGGAACACGCCAATTGGCCGGTGCACACGGGCAAACAACCAATCAACGGGACACTGGAACGGCCCGCCTAACGAAACAGCGTACGATACGTCGCCACAACACTACCCCGACCAACCGGCCCCCAACGGTTGATGCCAAATCCACAGTAGAACCTAGCCACCTTCTCGCTACAACGCTCATATCTCCGTATCAATTTCAGGGCAGGGTGCCCGTATGTTCAATCAATAATAGTAAATATCTAATCCATTGCGGATATAGTATCGGAAATAATATCGCTAATGATATTCGTTTGTCTCGCAATGTCAAACTAGGAATCTAAACGATCATGACGTTTCGTATGCTACTGCAATACTTTGTCAAATGATAATATCGAATGTAGACACTCGGCTTTTATGCTCTACCGTGGCTCCCAACATCACAATCTCGCATGAGCGATTGCGTTCCTGATAGGTCGACAACGGAACACGCCAATTGGCCGGTGCACACGGGCAAACAACCAATCAACGGGACACTGGATCGGCCCGCCTAACGAAACAGCGTACGATACGTCGCCACGACACTACCCCGACCAACCGGCCCCCAACGGTTGATGCCAAACCCACAGTAGAACCTAGCCACCTTCTCGCTACAACGCTCATATCTACGTATCAATTTCAGGGCAGGGTGCCCGTATGTTCAATCAATAATAGTAAATATATAATCCATTGCGGATATAGTATCGGAAATAATATCGCTAATGATATTCGTTTGTCTCGCAATGTCAAACTAGGAATCTAAACGATCATGACGTTTCGTATGCTACTGCAATACTTTGTCAAATGATAATATCGAATGTAGACACTCGGCTTTTATGCTCGAAAAGCCGAGTGTCTACATTCGATATTATCATTTGACAAAGTATTGCAGTAGCATACGAAACGTCATGATCGTTTAGATTCCTAGTTTGACATTGCGAGACAAACGAATATCATTAGCGATATTATTTCCGATACTATATCCGCAATGGATTATATATTTACTATTATTGATTGAACATACGGGCACCCTGCCCTGAAATTGATACGTAGATATGAGCGTTGTAGCGAGAAGGTGGCTAGGTTCTACTGTGGGTTTGGCATCAATCGTTGGGGGCCGGTTGGTCGGGGTAGTGTCGTGGCGACGTATCGTACGCTGTTTCGTTAGGCGGGCCGATCCAGTGTCCCGTTGATTGGTTGTTTGCCCGTGTGCACCGGCCAATTGGCGTGTTCCGTTGTCGACCTATCAGGAACGCAATCGCTCATGCGAGATTGTGATGTTGGGAGCCACGGTAGAGCATAAAAGCCGAGTGTCTACATTCGATATTATCATTTGACAAAGTATTGCAGTAGCATACGAAACGTCATGATCGTTTAGATTCCTAGTTTGACATTGCGAGACAAACGAATATCATTAGCGATATTATTTCCGATACTATATCCGCAATGGATTATATATTTACTATTATTGATTGAACATACGGGCACCCTGCCCTGAAATTGATACGTAGATATGAGCGTTGTAGCGAGAAGGTGGCTAGGTTCTACTGTGGGTTTGGCATCAACCGTTGGGGGCCGGTTGGTCGGGGTAGTGTCGTGGCGACGTATCGTACGCTGTTTCGTTAGGCGGGCCGATCCAGTGTCCCGTTGATTGGTTGTTTGCCCGTGTGCACCGGCCAATTGGCGTGTTCCGTTGTCGACCTATCAGGAACGCAATCGCTCATGCGAGATTGTGATGTTGGGAGCCACGGTAGAGCATAAAAGCCGAGTGTCTACATTCGATATTATCATTTGACAAAGTATTGCAGTAGCATACGAAACGTCATGATCGTTTAGATTCCTAGTTTGACATTGCGAGACAAACGAATATCATTAGCGATATTATTTCCGATATTATATAGCAATTCATCATACTATTCACGCATCTATTTCTCACTCGATTGCAGCATTCTGAATGGCAGTCGATCCCTCCGAGTCCCTGGCTGAAAGGTCAACTCCCGCACTGATGAGAACACGAACACAATCAAGGTGCCCCTTGAATGCAGCAACATGAAGCGACGTCACGTCGTTGTTATTAGTTGTATTCACATCCACGCCCTGGTCCAACAAAAATCTCATTACGCTAAGGCCACTGAGAATACAAAGACAAATTGTATCAAATGAGTACCGTAAAATTCTCTGAAATTTGCATATAGACAAAACTTATGAGGTGAACATTTGTTTTTTATTTGTGTGTTGTATGTAACAATGTTATTGTGTGTTGTTTTGTTTTGTTCAATAGTTTGCATTCTTATATTCAACAAGTAATATACTTGTTTTAATCATGCTATCATGTAATTATAATTCATTCATTGTTTAATTATGTTATTAGTTATTACATATTCGGTGTAGAAAATGTACATATTTTCCATTCATCTGTTTCTCACCCATGAGCAGCACAATGAAGGGCGGTGCTTCCGACTGAGTCCCTGGCTGCAAGGTCCGCTCCCGCACAAATGAGAACACGAATGCACTCAATGTGTCCTTCCTGTGCAGCAGCATGAAGCGACGTAAACTTGTTGATATCGGCTGTATTCACATCCACGCCCTGGTCCAACAGGAATCTCACTACGTCACAATGACCCCTAAGTAAACGTATTTAAACAAAATGGCCCGAATTCTCATAAGTGGCTCAACTTTAGCCTGGCCTAATAAGACAAAGACTACCGGTAACCAGTTAAATCATTTCGCATCTGCAGACCTATTGTCTAGTTGCTATTGGTCTCCGGAGATATTCTATTTTATAATTGTTTCCTTTCATTATCCAGTCAATCGCTTGAGTTATGGTTATAGGCGTCTTGACAATGGGCCCTTTGAAATGTATTCATAGTATAGTCGGTCATCATCCAAAATGCGTCCTGGATCATCCTGAACATTGTGTTGCTGGTGAGCAGTTATACTATGACTGAATTTAAAAGGGCCCATTGCCCTGATGTCTATAAACAGAACTCAAGGGATTGACTGGATAATGAAATGAAACAATACGAATATTTCCGGAGACTTATATCAACTAGACATTAATAGGTCTGCAGGTGCAAGAAAGTCGAACTGGTTACCGGTTTTCTTTGTCTTTTAGGCTATGCTCAACTTAAGCCCAGCCTAAAAAGACAAAGAATACCAGTAACATTTTGGACTAGCAGACTTATTTTCAAGTTGCTATGGTCCCCGGAGATATTCTAATGGTTTCCTTTCATTATCCAGTCAATCCCCTTTTCTGATTATGGACATCAGGACAATGGGCCCTTTGAAATTCAGTCATAGTATAACAAGTCACCAGCAATACAATGTCCAAGATGATCCCGGACGCAATTTGGCTGATGACAGACTATACTTTGACTGAATTTCAAAGGGCCCAATGTGCTGATTCCTATAATCAGAGTGTTACCCCCCCCCCCCCATACTGAAGTTTAATATAATATATGCATTTATAATTGGTTTGATTATCAACGCTGATCTTAATTCTGTCTGACAATTGGACATGTAGCAATGCATCATACTATTCACGCATCCATTTCTCTTTCTCACTCCATTGCAGCATACTGAAGAGCAGTCGATCCGCGCAAGTCCCTGGCTGTAAGGTCAACTCCCGCACTGATGAGAACACGAACAGATTCAAGGTGCCCCTTGAATGCAGCGAAATGAAGCGACGTCACGTCATTGTTATTAGCTGTATTCACATCCACGCCCTGGTCCAACAGGAATCTCACTACTTCGCTAAGGCCACTGAGCATACAAAGACACATTGTATCAAATGAGTACTGTAATATTCTCTGAAATTTGCATACAGACATAACTTATGAGTTGTACATTTGATTTATATTCGTGTGTTGTATTTAGCAATGTTGTTATGTTATTTTGTTTTCGTTCAATAATTTGCATTCCTATATTCAAAAAGTAATATACTTGTTTCAATGATGTAAATTATAATTCATTCATTTCTTAAACATGGTATTACATATAAATTAATTCCGTGTAGAAAATGTATCCCATTATCTATTCATCTCTTTCTCACCCATAAGTAGCTAAATGAAGAGCGGTGCTTCCGACTGAGTCCCTGACTGTAATGTCGGCTCCCGCATTGATGAGAACACGAACGCACTCAAGATGCCCCTTCTGTGCAGCAACATGAAGCGACGTCACCTCATTGTTACTAGATGTATTCACATCCACGCTCTGGTCCAACAGGAATCTCACTACGTCACAATGACCCCTAAGTAAATGTTTTTAAACAAATTGTTTTTAATGTGCCTGTCATGTTGTCTGAAATTCATATCCTGATATAAATACGCATTATGCGGTGTTCGATGCGCTATACTTATTTCAAATAGAGGTCACTTAACACAGTTTAAAATTTAAATGAAGAAATATGATTGTGACTCACCAGACCGTTATGTTTTTTGTCATTAAACAGGACAGTATTTAATAATCTAGTTCTATGGTGATACTCATCGCTACCTGTTTTGCATCTAGTTACATGTATTAATAATTTATTTGATTAGATCTTGATTCTACCCGATAAAGCAATTAATTTTTTATTTCTTTTCATTCATCCATTTCTCACCCAAATGCAGCATAATGAAGGGCAGTCAAGCCACCTGAGTCCCTGGCTGTAAGCTCCGCTCCCGCACTAATGAGAACACGAACACACTCAAGACGTCCATATTGTGCAGCAGCATGAAGCGACGTCTTATCCTTGATATTAGCTCTATTCACATCCACGCCCTGGTCCAACAGTAATCTCACTACGTCACAATGACCCCTAAGTAAACGTATTTAAATAAAACGGCCCGGATTCTCATCAGTGGCTCAAATTGAGCCTGGCCTAAAAAGACAAAGACTACCAGTATAATCAATTTTGCATCTGCAGACCTATTGTCTAGTTGCTATTGGTCCCCGGAGAAATTCTATTTTATAATTGTTTCCTTTCGGTATCCAGTCAATGACTTGAGTTCTGGTTATAGGCGTCATGACAATGGGCCCTTTGTATTGTATTCATAGTATAGTCGGTCATCAGCCAAATCGCGTCCTGGATCATCCTGGACATTGTATTGCTGGCATGGCTGGTGAGCAGTTATACTATGACTAAATTTCAAAGGGCACATTGTCCTAATGTCTATAAGCAGAACTCAAAGGATTGACTGCATAATGAAAGGAAACAATAAGAATATTTCCGGTGATCAAAATCAACAAAACAATAGGTCTGCAGGTGAAAAATAGTCGAACTAGTTTCCGGTAGTCTTTGTCTCAGGCTCAAGTTGAGCCTGGCCTAAAAAGACAAAGAATACCAGTAACACTTTGCACCAGCAGACTAATTGTCTTGTTGCTATGGTCCCCGAAGATATTCTAATGGTTACCTTTTATTATCCAGTCAATCCCTTTTTCTGATTATAGACATATAATGACAATGGGCCCTTTGAAATGCAGTCATAGTATAACAGATCACCAGCAATACAATGTCCAGGATGAGCCAGGACGCAATTTGGCTGATGACAGACTATAATATGACTGAATTACAAGGGGCCCATTGTCCTGATTCCTATAATCAGGGTGTTACCAGTAGTCTTATTCTTTTTAGGCCCAGCTCAAGTTGAGCCACAGATGAGAAAATCGGGCCATTATTGTTAATGTGCGTGTCATGTATGAAATGTATATCCCGAAATAAATGTTTATTATGCAGTGTTCAATGCCTTAACACAGTTTTAAATTAACAAATATGATTCTGACATTCATCAGTAAGTTATATTTTGTTTCTGTATGTTCACGTATTTAATTGTATAGTTATATGGTAATACTTATCAACGGGTGTTCAGCATCAAGTTACATGTAATTATAAATTATTTCATTATCAATGCTAATATTGATACTACCTGAAACAGCAATGCATTTCATATTTCATTATTCCGTTTCTCACTTAAGTGCAGAGTGTGGTTGGGCATGAGCCCCTACACACAAATCGTGAGCCCCCTTTGATCTTTGCACCCCCCCCCCCCCCCCCAATCCAAAACTGCTTCCGGCGCGCATGTATTACTACACATGTAATATTTTGTGAGCGTTTGTGTGTGTGTGTGTGTGTGTGTGTGTGTGTGTGTGTGTGTGTGTGTGTGTGTGTGTGTGTGGGCACTTGTAAGGACCGGCAAACGGGGATACACACGGGTTTACACACCGGCAAACGGGGATATGTCGGAAACCGGGGATATCCCCGTTTTCCGAACAGCCTCTATAGTGCTTTAGGGATCGTCTTAAGGGCTGTACTGTATGTTATTATGATTTTTGAAGGATATCCCTTAATTGCCCATTTTACATCTATGTAACCGATGGTGTGTATGAATGGACTGTTTGTGTATGTGAGTGTGTGTGAATGTGTGTGTGTGTATGCCCATTGGGCATATGTCCATGTTTACACACCGGCAAACCGGGGATAAGCCAAAAAAGCCGAAAAAAGCGGGGATATCCCCGTTTGAAGGTGTTATAAATTTTATCCCCGTTTGAAGACTCCTACAAGTATGTGTGTGTGTGTGTGTGTGTGTGTGTGTGTGTGTGTGTGTGTATGTATTGGGGTGTGTGTGTGTATGTATTGTGGTGCATATTTATTATTTTGTCAATTATTTGTTTTCTATTTGGTCGGTCAAATCATAACACGCTTGCCCAGGTACAGTTAATCTTCATTTTTAAAAAGCTCCCTACAGTGGGTTCCCCTCCACGCACACCCTCCCCCCCCCCCCCCCCCCCCCCCCCCGCTCAGTCGCTTCGCTCCCTCGCAAAGTCTCACTCTCACCTCTGGCTCAAATTTGGTAACCCTGGTGCAGCATAATGAAGGGCAGTCGATCCATCTAAGTCCCTGGCTGTAATTTCCGCTCCCGCACTAATGAGAACACGAACACACTCCAGATGTCCATTTAGTGCAGCAGCATGAAGCGACGTCAAATCATTGATATTAGCTGTATTCACATCCACGCCCTGGTCCAACAGGAATCTCACTACATTGCAATGTCCCCTGAGAGTACATGCAAAATACTGTATTGAATAAGTACTGTAGTATTGTCTGAAATTGGCCTTTATATTCATAAAGACATACTTTATGAGTTGAACATTTTATTTATATTCAAGTGTTATATTCAACGATGTATTAACGGGCACTGTCAATAAACATTTACTTTCTTTGGGCCAGAATCATTAATACTTTTTGATATATATTGATGAATAATTATATGTTTCTACTTTGTACATTTTGTACATAATTGTTATGCTTGATTGAATAAACTAGAATAACAAGATGTTTATCTATACCGTATTATACATGCTTTGTTTTGTTTTTACCAAAATGTGAATTTTTTATAATTATTCATTACATGTAATATATTTTTCTTACTCATGACATCATGTAATTATAATTAATTAATTTCTTAATTATGGTATTACATATTCGATGTTGAAAATGTATCATATTATCCATTCATCTGTTTCTCACCCATGAGCAGCATAATGAAGGGCGGTGCTTCCGACTGAGTCCCTGGCTGTAAGATCGGCTCCCGCACTGATGTGGGCACGGACGCACTCAATATGCCCCTTGAATGCAGCGAAATGAAGCGACGTCACGTCATTGTTATTAGCTGTATTCACATCCACGCCCTGGTCCAACAGGAATCTCACTACGTCACTATGACCACTAATTATGAACATAATTATGAACATAATGAAACGACACAGTTACATTCGAATTGAGTCATGTTCATTTCTTATAACTCATGTGCAATATAATATATACATGTATTAAGATGTTATATGTACAATAATGTGCATTTATGAATTATGATTTTAACATTAATTATGAGTATCAAATAATCCTGAGAGGTCGTCGATTGAAAATACACATATACACATATATTTTTTTCTCATGCTCAAGCATGTAAACATAATCTCATTATTGTTGATAATTTCAATTTAACCAAATCATGTATGTATGCAAATCAATCACACTATTCACTCATCTTCTTCTCACCCATAAGCAGCATGATGAAGGGCTGTCAGTCCGTCTGAGTCCCTGGCTGTAAGGTCCGCTCCAACACCGATGAGAACACGAACACACTCAAGGTGCCCTTTCTCTGCAGCCAGATGAAGCGACGTCACATTATTGTTACTAGATGTATTTACATCCACACCCTGGTCCAACAGGAATCTCACTACATCGCAATGACCGCTGAGTACGTAAATAAAATTATTTTTAATTCTGACATTCATTTTATCGATATCGACATTTAGTATGCGATTTTCAATGTGTTAAATTTCAGTTTAAAAATAGTGGTCTCTTAAAAGGATAGTTGATTATTGGTCAAACTTAACTTTAGTAACCAATACATGTACCATTACGGTACAAAATAATAGTTATAACTTCACCATGCTCGAAAAGTGTACACAATTACAAACTACTAAGTAAAACCCCTATTATCATTAAAAAAAGAACCGTTACAACTCAAGAGGGCGCTCTCTAAAAAAATTATTTGTTTTAGCCATTTTTCATACAAAATTGTGCATTTTAATGTTTTGTTTAAATAATGATTCAATAGAGATATCATCAACCAATTTTTGAAAAATCTATTCAGATTTTGTTCAAAATTAGTCTTTAAACCTTTTTTTTTTCTAAAAAGTCAAAATATCCCCCCATGAAGAATGTTTTAATAGAAATATGTTTATGGATATTTCAGCCGTTTCTGAACCGATGTTGTTCAAATAAAGTTTATTCTGTCATTGAAATTGTATGTTCTTTCAAATTTGAAAGTCAATTTTTCATTATCTCACAAAAAAATATTTTGTGAAGTACCCCCCTTTACCAACACTCAACTATCCCTTTAAATGACGCTCTCAATAAACGAATTAGAATTCGACATTCATCAAACGTTACGTTTTGGTTAAATAAATATGAAAATTGTATAAGCTCATATATTTCATTTTACATGTAGTAGTCGATTTGATTATCAATGCCGATATTAATTTCCATACACATATCAATTTTTCACCCGTAAGCAGCAGCACAAAGGGCGGTTGTTCGCTCTGATTTCTTGGCTATAAGGTCCGCTCCCGCACTAATGAGAATACGAACGCACTCAAGGTGCCCTTCCCGTGCAGCAGCATGAAACGACGTCATATCATCTTTATCAGCAGTATTCACATCCACGCCCTGGTCCAACAGGAATCTCAATACATCGCATTGATTACTGAACATACATGGATATATAATGAGCTTTGATTCTCGCAACAGTTTGAACTTCATACCTCGCTAGACGTAGGCTACATACCAGTGGTGTAGCGTGGTCGGACTGATTGGGGGGGGGGGGGGGGGGGGCAGGGGGCACACCTTATGTATTTCTTTGTTTTTTCAAAAAATGTCCCCTTATATGTTTTCTATTGTTTTTTCAAAATTATTGGGGGGCACATGCCCCCCGTGCCCCCCCCCCCCCCCGTCGCTACGCCACTGCTACATACTATAGGGTATAATTATGTTCTGCAATGTTCGTCTATGTATTATCATTTACAATCAATACAATTATGAAATAGATTATTCATAAGTGTTTTCGTTATTATGACAACATTCATTCGATTACATTTTTCATACATCTGAGTATAATTTTAAAATAATGTTTTATTCGTTTCTCACCGAAGAGTAGCATAATGAAGGGCAGTTGTTCCCTCTGATGTCTTAGCTGTAAGATCCGCCCCCGCACTAATGAGTACACTAACGCACTCAAGGTGACCTTCCCGTGCAGCAAAATGAAGCGACGTTTTATCATCTTTATCAGCTGTATTCACATCCACGCCCTGGTCCAACAGGAATCTCACTACGTCGCATTGACCACTGAACATAAATGGATATGAGTTTTAATTCTCGCAACAATTTGAATTTCACTCTTCGCTAAACGTAAATACCTATAGGGTGCATCATAGTTATGTTCTGTAATGGTCGTATATGTAAATTATTATCATTTACATTCAATACAACTATAAAACATATTATTTAAAAGTGTTTTCGTTCTCATGACAACATTCATTCGATTACATTTTACATAATACAATTCATGTGTAATTTGTATATTATTATTATTTGTTTCTCACCGAAAAGCAGCATAATGAAGGGCGGTCCTTCCCTCTACCCTGGCTGTCAGGTCGACTCCCGCACTAATGAGAACACGAACACACTCAAGATGCCCTTCCTGTGCAGCAGCATGAAGCGACGACACAGTATTCTTACTAGATGTATTCACATCCACGCCCTGGTCCAACATGAATCTCACTACGTCACAACGACCCCTAAGTAGACGTAATCAAACAAATTGTTTTTAATGTGCCTGACTACGGAATTCATATTCCGATATAAATATGCATTATTTGGTGTTCAATGTGTAATAATTATTTCAAAAAGAGGTCCTCTTAAAGGGATCTAGTAACTTCGTTGACATGTACAAAAAGTGATGAATGGTTGATGCAATGTATATTGTTGTTATCTGATATGTCCACATGGTATTGTGTGAACATTTCAAGTCAAATGGACGTTATATGGCCGAGTAATGAGCAAAAATGCAAAGTGATATTCACTAACTCACTGCACTCACTTTGTACACGGTTTTGAAAATCCAATGGATAATTTATTATCTGAGCACTTCAATCGTACATATCTTTGTAACGAAGAGAAAATTTTAAAAACCGGAACCTGTCCCATGATTTTATTGTAATACGAATACAACAAGGTATGAGGGAACTGCTAGAATTCAAATTTGATTTTGAGGATTTGGACAATGTTACTAAGTCCCTTTAACACATTTTTAAATGAACAAATATTATGATTCTAATATTCATCAGAACGTTATATCTAAACGGGTTATTTGTATAATTTCATTTCATTTAAAGGGACTTAGTAACTTTGTCCAAATCCCGATTATCCAATTGGAATTATAGCGGTTCTTTCATACCTTGCTGTATTCATATTAACAATAAAAGTATGGGACAGGTTTCGGTTTGTTAAATTTCCCTTTCGTTAAAAAGATATTCACGATTGAAGTGTTCAGATGTTAAAGGATAAGTTCTGCACAACACATTGTGAGGTAATGAAAAACTGAGTGTCGAATTTGAAAGAACATGCACTTTTAATAGCAGAATACACTTTATTTGGTAAACATCGGTTCAGAAATGGCTGAAATATAAATAAATATATCCGATCGTAATAAATTTGGGTCCCAAATTTATTCGATGTTTTTCTTTTAAAAATCTAAAAATTCCTACACTTTTTCAAAAATTTTCAAAATCGATTTTTAAATAGTTGTTGATGATCTCTCTATTTAATCATCATTTCAACAAAACATCACATGCATAATTT
The DNA here is from genome assembly GCA_037951105.1 of Echinarachnius parma. Classification (NCBI taxonomy): domain Eukaryota; kingdom Metazoa; phylum Echinodermata; class Echinoidea; order Clypeasteroida; family Echinarachniidae; genus Echinarachnius; species Echinarachnius parma. Next base: position 54,082 of record JBAMJV010005492.1, read on the forward strand.
TGTATGAAAAATGTTGAAACCAATGCCTTCTTAGAGAGCGGCCTTTTCGTTTTGAATGAAAATGGGCTTTTTATTTAATCGTTTGTAATTTTGTATACCTTTTGAGCATGGTGGAGTTATAACTATTAGTTTGTAATATTACTGTGCAGGTTTTGGTTACTAAGGGTTAGCCTTACCAGAACTGTACTACTCCTTTAATTTAACCACTGGATCGTAAAAACCGTGTACAAAATGAGTGCATTTAGTTAGTGAATAATACTCATCAACACCCGTTCAGGCATCTAGATTTATAATTGATTAAATTATCAATACTGATCTTGATTCTACCTGATAAAGCAATGCATGTCATGGTCAATATTACTCCATTTCTCACCAAATAGCAGCGTAATGAAGGGCATTCGATCCACCTGAGTCCCTGGCTGTTAGCTCTGCTCCCGCACTAATGAGAGCACGAACACACTCAAGATGCCCCTCTTGTGCAGCAATATGAAGCGCCGTCACATCATTATTATTCGCTGTATTCACATCCACGCCCTGGTGCAACAGGAATCTCACTACATTGCAATGACCCCTGATCGTACACGTTGAAAATAGCGTATTGAATGAGAATTGTAATATACATAACTTATGAGTTGTACATTTGATTTACATTCGTGTGTTTATTCAACGATGTTCATTTATACAGTTTTACAATTTTGTTTTGTTGTTACCATAATTTGCATTCTTATATTTTAAAAGTAATACATTTTGTACCCATGCCATGAAGTAATCATAATTCATTAATTTCTTAATTGTATTATTATATATATTACTTCCGTGTACAAAATGTATCACATTATCCATTCATCTCTTACTCACCCATTAGCAGCATAATGAAGGGCTGTGCTTCCGACTGAGTCCCTGGCTGTAAGGTCGGCTCCCGCACTGATAAGAACACGAATGCACTCAATTTGCCCCTCGTGTGCAGCACGATGAAGAAACATCGCATCATTCAACATGAATCTCACTGCGTCCCTAAGCATGCTAGTAAACGTATTCAAATACAATATTTTTGGCTTGGTACGAACAGTCACGTCACGTTCACGTTCACGTCACGTGAACGGTTCTGTACCTTTTGTGAAACAGGTCACCCAAATCTACGAAGTGTAGGGTAAAGTGACCCAACAATTTGTCGTTTTCCATGCCAGTAAAACTCGAATCGTCACGTCTACCAAAACGTGACGTGAGTGTTTAATCAAGATTTTTAAAATTGCAAGCGCTTGTTACTAAGACTAGACATACACGCACAAAGACATTTAAAAATGTCGACGAAAATGCCGAAACCGCCTTATCAAATCATTTCAATCATTATGTTTATAATATATACGTGCATAAATCAGAGTAATCTGAGACGATAATATGCAGTTCTGTCATTTAGGTAATGTACAACCATACCACTTGCATTATTTGTCTTGTTATTAGAGTATTTCTAAAGACGTGTCGTGCGTGGATTTTGGCAAATGTTGATTTCCAGCTGAACTGCATGCTACACGCAGCGGACCTTCGGTTCGCATACGCCTGAAGTTCCCGTGCTAGACGTCTGCGCGTGGGCGTTAGTGGCGTTGCATGTGAAAGTGAGTGAGTGAGTGAGTGAGTGAGTGAGTGAGTGATCAATGAGTTTAAAAGTAATAAAACAATGATTTGATTAATAGTGTTAAATTATGGTGATTGAATCGAGTCAATCTATAAATCAATCATTTAATTTAACAATCAATCAATCAATTAATCAGTCAATGAAACAATTAATCACACCAACCAATCAATACTAAATAAATAAATTAAAGTATTTGGCATCCGAACTAGCTACTTGTAGGCAGTGGCGTACCCATGATTTTTTCAGGGGGTGGGTGTAGGGGGGGGGGGTATTTCGTCAGACAAATTGAAGTCAGAGGGGGAGTGTGGGTAGGGGGTGTCCGTAGAAAATGATCGCAGCCGAGGCCGAGACCAGGACCGGTCACACATTTCGAGGCCGAGACCAAGACATTTCTTGAGAATTATGTAAGGGGCGGGGGGGGGGGGGGGGGGGGGTAGGGGGTGTCCATCCCCCTCCCCCATGCCTGGGTACGCCTATAATTGGTATAACAGTATAAGTAGGACTTGTTCGTTCACGATTAAATATACCGTGAATTAGTCTCTTCTCAACGACAATTTACATTAATTTTTTGTACGCAAGCGCCAATTTACGTGAGCTTTCATAAATTGCATATAGTATATCAACAAACTGTTGGGTCACGTAACCCAACACTTCGTAGACTTGGGTGACCTATTTCACGAATTGTTGGGTCACTTTACCCTACACTTCGTAGATTTGGGTGACCTGTTTCACAAAAGGTACAGAACCTTCACGAGACGTGAACGTGGACGTGACGTGACTGTTCGTACCAAGCCATATTTTTAATGTGCCTGCCATGTTGTCTAAAATTAAAGTGTTCAGTGTGCTTTATTTAAATAGTGGTTACCTCAATACTGTTACACTCTTAAAAGAATTGGGCAAAATTGGACAGTATGTTGCCCAATACTGGGCAACATACTGTCCACACAACTATTGGTTAAAATCTGCCCAACTGATATTCACTTGAAGGCTCAATTGGGTAATAATTGCCCAGAATTATGAATCTTTTTAACCAACCAACAATTACCCAACACAATTTACCCAACATTTTAAGAGTGTATACAATGAACCAATATGATAGTGACATTAATCAAAACGCTATGTCTTTTTAATTTAACAGTATAATTCCTTAAGCTCACATACTTAAATATACAAGTATTTATAATTGGTGTGATTATTAACGCTGTGATTAATCATTATTCACTCATCCAATTCTCACCAATAATCATCATAATGAAGTGATGCCCTGGCTGTAAGGAGCGCTCGATCCTGGACTTATGAGAACACGGTGCAGTAATATACACTGGGCTCAAAAAGAAACTTATCATTTTTCACATGGTCATATCTTGAAAATCTGTTCTTCAAAATTAACCAAAATGACACACGGGATTACTTAAAGGGACAGGCCCTATTTTACAAAACGTCTGCTCAGTTTCCAGTTGACGGATGGGGATGAATGTAACACACACAACAAAAATCAGATCGAACAGCCGTGTAATTTGGATTCTACGAACGAAAAACGAATGCATCCCTCCATCAAACTATAATCGGTCAATAAACATGATAAAGGAGTTTAACTGCTTTAGCATAATATTACAACAATTATATTGTACTTAGCTTGTAAAGGTATTGTGAAGCCGACATTTGTAAAAAAATATGTCAAGGAAAAAGATTTAAAAATGAAGAATATATAATTACATGTAGTCAGTTTAAAAGAGGTTTGGTTATTTTGCGTAGCATTCGCTTATGCCATTGTATATCTGTGCGCGGGTCACGTAGCTAGCGCGGGCCATATGGGTCACGCACATCAAAGTGGTACTCCGTGGAATCTGTGTGCGAACTTTCTCACCGGGTGTATACACGTATAATGCACAATTAAACGTTGGTTGTCGTTTTTATTAGATTGAGGTTTATAACTCCACGACAAAGAGATTTCAAGCTCTAATCTTTGTCAGGCATTTTCTTTCATATAAGACAATAATCTCGAAAATTTTGAAATTTGGCTTGCAAAAGAGGGCCTGTCCCTTTAAATACCCTACTACATTGACATGCCAATATCCATGATGTTACCTTACTGACAGAACTGAAAAAGGCACTGGCATGGAATTGGAACCGTTACCTGTATCACATATCACAGCCTGGAAATTTCGGCAACAGAGTTTAATGCAGGTGAGGAAGTCAAGACAAATTGAAATGAAGATAATGTCAGTTACCCAAACACAGAAATCAATAGTGGGTGTGTCTACCATGTGCTTGAAATCATTCAGTGCATCTGCTACACATGCTGTCCCAATGGCGGACACAGGAGCTTTTGCAATTTTTATGATAAAATGGTGGGATTTGGTGCATACTTTGCTGGGTATATTTGCATCCATCTTTGCAAATCTTCGAAGCGAACGAGCGGGATAGGGGCTCTCACACCAGGGAGCTTTGGCAATTTTTGCACTAGAATGGAGCTATCTGGTGCATATCGGAGGTAAAATTCTCAAGTTTTCAAATGATAGAAAAACAGTAAATAGTCTTTAATTATTTAAAGGTAATTTGCATAAATATGAATAATGCGAGCGAGCTTGACAATTTTTGCAATTTAACATCGGAAATTGCCATTTGTTTCAATATTATTGTAAAGGTATATTCGTGTTATGTGTTATGATATTGCGTTTTGAAGGGTTATAAACACCCGAGGTTGTAGAATATTATATATATACGAATGCGAGCGGAGCAAGGTTGAACATTTTAGCAATTTCACATCGGAAAATTGCCATTTGTTTCGATATTATTGCATGGGTATATTCGTTTATGACTTATGATGGCGTTTTGAAGGGTAATATACATGTATAAACACCCGAGGTTGTAGAATATTATATAAGAATGCGAGCGGAGCGAGCTTTAAATTTTTAGCAATTTCACATCGGAAAATTGCCATTTGTTTCAATATTATTGTATGGGTTTATTCGTTTATATTTATCAAAAGTCCATAAAACCGTATGTACACGTTGCTTGATGTATACGTTCATGTTTCAAAGCATTATAATGTTCATGGTTACCATGGCAACCAGATGCAAACAGCTCATTGGTGGGTATTATAAAAGCCTACTACTGCTACAAAATATGCTAGTTTTGATTCATACTTGGTAGGTATGTACTACATGATAAATTCAATATTTTTATTGAGGAACTTTTTGAAATGTCATTTCCCGCTACCATGGCAACCATTCTCATCCAATCAGAATTCAACTGTCAATAATTCAAAAACTAATGGGAATTTAAAAAAAAAAACCTCCATAGGTTTGTTTGTTCTGTCCTTATCTTGATGTGTGCCAAATTTTGAGAGAAATGAATGAAGAATGTTTTGGGAAAAATGTAAGCAAAGACATACACAAACACATTTTGTAGAAAAGGCCTTTAAAAAAAAGTTCCGGTATTAAAAAGTACAGGAAAGGGTTTCGAAAACTGGATTTTTATAATTTGTATCCCCCTTTTTTAGCGTAAGGGCTTTGTAAGTTTAAATATATATATCTAAACTATCATTTGCGATAACAAATAAAATAAAATAAAACAAAATAAAAAAAATAAAAAGAAAATGTCATTTAATAGCATGCCTGAAAAAATTGACTTGACTTGACTTAGGTGCACAGGACGGTGTGTCCCTTCGCTCCCCTACGAGAGATTCTGTTCCACTCAGGTCTGTTCTGGGCTATGAGCTCTGCCTTGTGTAAAGGTAGTCCCACGTCGCTCTGGGCTTGGTCTCTCCATCTCGTAGGAGGGCGTCCCGGGGGTCTACGTGCGTCAAAGTCATTTCTGTATGCTTGGTATGGTAGGCGGTGATGCGGCATGCGGACAACATGCCCAAACCATTTCAAGCGTCGCTTTGTTATCTCTTCACAGATGGTGTTTGTGATGCTTAGCCTTTGTCGGATTTCTTCATTTCTCACCCTGTCCATTAGGTGAACTCCCAGGATGGTCCGGAGACACCTCATTTCAAAAACCTCAAGTTTCTTTCTGTCTGATTTACGCAGAGTCCATGATTCCGCTCCATATGTAGCAATAGGGAGGATGAGGGCTCTGTAGATTCTAACTTTAAGCGTTCTTGATATGTCTTGGTTGGACCAGATGGTACTTTTTAGCCTTCCAAATGACCAGGCTGCCAGTCTTACTCTCCTTTTCACATCTTCTTCTATGTTAGGAACTATGCTACCAAGGAATACAAACTTGTCCACTTTCTCAATGTTGGTGTTGTTTAGAGAGATCTGTCGATGGTCCTCGGTCATGATTTTACATTTTGCAGTATTAATTTTCATGCCCCATTTACTGCATGCTTTCTCCAATTCACTTGTTGAGACTTGGAGTTTCTCAAATACCAGTTCCATGAGAGTGGTGTCGTCTGCATATCGGATGTTGTTAACCCGCATGTTACCCATCTGTACTCCACCATCCAGCTTTTGAATGTCCTTCATCACAAATTCCAGGAATAGGTTGAAGAGACTTGGAGAGAGGAGGCAGCCTTGCCGGACACCAGTTGTGACTTCAAACCATTCGGTTATCTTTCCATTCACCATGACAGAGCACTTGGTTTGTTTGTACATGTTTTCAATGAGGTCAGCCATGGACTTGTCCACACCAATGGAACGCAGACATTTCCAGAGAGCTTCCCTCCATATGGTGTCAAAAGCTGCCTTAAAGTCGACAAAGTTCCAGTGGATTGGTACCCGTCTTTCTCTGGCTTTTTCGAAGATTTGTCGAACGATAAACACAGCATCTGTGGTGCCTCTGGAACTTCTAAATCCACATTGTTCCTCTGCCAGGTAATTGTCTATGGTTCCTTGAATTCTCGTGAGGACCATTCTACAGAACACTTTCCCAGGTATGGATAGTAGAGTGATGGCCCTGTAGTTCGCTGGATCTAGTTTGTCTCCTTTCTTGAACACTGGAGTGATGAGACCTTTGCTCCAGTCCTCTGGTGTTTTACCTTCCGACCATGCCGTGTTGATAGTGTGAAGCAGGAGTTGTCTCATTGCTAGACCACCAGCCTTCAGGGTTTCTGCAGCGATTTTATCCCAGCCGCAGGCCTTGTTGTTTTTCAGCTGTTTAATTGCTGCTTGTACTTCTCCGATTGTGAAGGGTTCACTAGGGGTGTCTGTAGGTTGAGGGTCAGGTATGGCGTGAAGAACATTTTCATCTCTTGGAAATTGCATGTTCAGGTGAGAGCTAAAGTGTTCTTCCCAGCAATTCAACACCTCTGTGGGAGCCGTTTTTAAGATGCCTTCTTTGTTCTTCGCTGCAGGTTGCATCTTGTCTCTTTCACCAGCAAGTTTCTTCACCTTCTTGAAGAGCTCGTGGCTGTTGTTCTTTGAGTGAGCGATTTCCATTTCTTCCACTTCAGTGTCGAGAAGTTTCTTCTTCCACTTCTTCACTTCATACTTGACAGTCTTGTTTAGTTTATTGTAAGCTTTCTTGTTCCGGACCGAGGGCTCGTTCAGCTTGAGGATTCTTGCCTTCCTCCTGTGTTCACAAGCCTTGCGAACCTCTTCTGGGAGACCCTTGACTTGCTTGGATCTTTTAAAGCCAACTACTTCTTCGGTGATGTCATTCGTGGTGTCCCTGAACTTCTTCCACAGCCCATCCACATCTGTGTCCTGGAGCAGAAGTAGTGGCTCAAAGGCACCTCCTATCCTGGCTTTGAAGGCTTCTACAATGTTGGGGTCAGTGAATCTACTAACATCATAGTTTCTTGGGAGGCTCTTCATTTTCTTGGTCTTTGTAGGTGAGAACTTCACATTCGCTAATACCAGGTTGTGGTCTGACCCAATGTCCGCTGAGCAGTATGACCTGCAGTTCTGGAAGATTTGTATATTATCTAGTTTGGTAATGATGAAATCAATCTGGTTTCTGTAGTGGCCACACGGTGATGTCCATGTTGCCCTTCTGCATTCTTTGTGTTGAAAGTAGGTGTTACACACTGTCATTCTGTGCAACATGCAGAACTCCAGAAGCTTCTCCCCTCTGCTGTTGATCTTGCCTAATCCGTACTTGCCTAAAGTTGGCGCCCATACTCCGTGGTCTGCTCCTACTTTCGCATTGAGGTCGCCCATCACGATTATATTCTCCTTCTTAGGGACCTTCTGTATATGCAGCTGCAGTGCATCATAGAAAAGATCACTCTCCTGTTCACTATGTGCAGATGTAGGGGCGTAAACCTGGATGATATTGATGATCCCTTCCTTCATTTTGAATTTCGCTGTGATAATCCTTGATGAGACTGCTTCGTAGCTCACCAAGCATTGCAGTATATGTTGGGAAATCATGATGCCGACTCCCTCCCGGCTAATGTTATCTGTCCTGCTTGATAGAAGGATTGAGTACTCCCCTTTATTTATAAGCGTCTCTGTGCCAGTCAGGTGTGTCTCACACAAGCCCAGAATATCCAGGCCAAATCTCTTAGCTTCTTCAAGGAGTACATCCCAGTGTCCTATTTTCTTCAGTGTTCTCACATTCCAGGTTCCAATATTCAGCATACCGGGTTTCCTTGTGTTGTAAGAAGACTGTGAGGTGGTTTCTTTAGTCATGTCAGGTGTTTTATTTGTTCGTGGTCGGTGGTAAGTCTTTTCCTGTATACTTGCGCTGTTTGGTGTTGCCGTTTCTCCTTTTCCGTTGCTCTTCTTCTTCTTCTTCTTTGTGGTGTTCTCTTCTGTCGACGTTCTCTGCTTCGCTGGTTTCTCCGCTACTCCGTTGTGTACCTGTGGAATTGGCAGCAAATCATCCGGCAGATTCTTCGCACCCCTGCCACTCTGCTGCCAGCAAGCAGCCACCGGGACTCGGGGCCGTAACGGGGGGAAAACTTTCATGATAGATTCTCGTAGGGGTGTGACCTGGATACAAACTGGGCACGCGGCCACTGAATTCCCAGCCGGGTGCAGCTAAGATGTTCCGCTGTAGCAAGGCAGAGGCCACCGCCCTCCACCTTGTGGTTTGTTCGGGTTTTCCTTCCCTACCCAGAGCCCCTGTTGGTTTCTCAGGCCGCAAAGCCCAAGATATCCAGCCAGTACCGCGGGGAGGTAGGGGTTGAGTTACAAGCAGAGAGGCGATTATGGAAAGGTAGACTGATGGGATGCTACCAGTACATACAACAAGGGGAGGAGAGGCGATAGAAAGAGCAAGCAGAAAGGGATACACATGCGAGGGGACATGCAAGGAGGAAGGGTTATTGTTGGAAAGTAGGCGACCCCAGCTGGAGTTGCGCATCTGCATGCTTTACTGACCTTTACTGACCTGAAAAAATTAGGGCTTGAAATCTCTTTTTCGTGGAGTTATAGAGCTAAAACTAATAAACATGCGAGGGGACATGCAAGGAGGAAGGGTTATTGTTGGAAAGTAGGCGACCCCAGCTGGAGTTGCGCATCTGCATGCTTTACTGACCTTTACTGACCTGAAAAAATTAGGGCTTGAAATCTCTTTTTCGTGGAGTTATAGAGCTAAAACTAATAAACCATCGTCCAACGGTTAATTGTGCACTGTACGTATATTCACCCAGTGAGGAAGTTCGTACACGGATTCCACGGAGTACAACAACGCTATGCGTGACCCTTACGTGACCCGCGCTATGTTATTATATATTCTTAATTTTTGAGATTTTTTTCCGTGACATACCTTTACCAATGTCGGCTTCACAATACCTTTACCAGAATAAGTACAATATTATTGTAATATTATGCTTAATCAGTTAAACTCTTTTCTTGACCGATATATAGTTTGATGGAGGGACGCATTCGTTTTTCATTCGTAGAATCCAAATTACAGGGCTGTTCGATCTGATTTTGTGTGTGTGTGTGTGTGTTACATTCATCCTCATCCGTCAACTGGAAACTGTTCAGACGTTTTGTAAAAGAGGGACTGTCCCTTTAAGGGTAATATAAACACCCGATGTTATGAAATATTATATATGCGACTGCGAGCGGAGCGAGCTTGAACATTTTAGCAATTTAACATCGGAAAATGCCATTTGTTTCAATATTATTGTATGGGTATATTCGTGTTATGTTATTGCGTTTTGGAGGGTAATATATAATGTAAACTCCCGAGGTTGTAGAATATTATATACATACGAATGCGAGCGGAGCGAGGTTGAACATTTTAGCAATTTAACAACGGAAATTGCCATTTGTTTCAATATTATTGTATGGGTATATTCGTGTTATGTTATTGCGTTTTGTAGGGTAATATATAAACACCCGTGGTTGTATAATGTATACGAATGCGAGCGGAGCGAGCTTGAACATTTTAGCAATTCAACATCGGAAATTGCCATTTTTTTCTATATTATTGTATTGGTATATTCGTGTTACGTTATTGCGTTTTGAAGGGTAATATATAATGTAAACACCCGAGGTTATAGAATATTATATACATACGAATGCGAGCGGAGCGAGGTTGAACATTTTAGCAATTTAACAACGGAAATTGCCATTTGTTTCAATATTATTGTATGGGTATATTCGTGTTATGTTATTGCGTTTTGTAGGGTAATATATAAACACCCGTGGTTGTAGAATATTATATATATATGTATACGAATGCGAGCGGAGCGAGCTTGAACATTTAGCAATTCAACATCGGAAATTGCCATTTGTTTCAATATTATTTTATGGGTATATTCGTGTTATGTTATTTCGTTTTGAAGGGTAATATATAATGTAAACACCCGAGGTTGTAGAATATTATATACATACGAATGCGAGCGGAGCGAGGTTGAACATTTTAGCAATTTAACAACGGAAATTGCCATTTGTTTCAATATTATTGTATGGGTATATTCGTGTTATGTTATTGCGTTTTGTAGGGTAATATATAAACACCCGTGGTTGTAGAATATTATATATATATGTATACGAATGCGAGCGGAGCGAGCTTGAACATTTAGCAATTCAACATCGGAAATTGCCATTTGTTTCAATATTATTTTATGGGTATATTCGTGTTATGTTATTTCGTTTTGAAGGGTAATATATAATGTAAACACCCGAGGTTGTAGAATATTATATACATACGAATGCGAGCGGAGCGAGGTTGAACATTTTAGCAATTTAACAACGGAAATTGCCATTTGTTTCAATATTATTGTATGGGTATATTCGTGTTATGTTATTGCGTTTTGTAGGGTAATATATAAACACCCGTGGTTGTAGAATATTATATATATATATGTATACGAATGCGAGCGGAGCGAGCTTGAACATTTTAGCAATTCAACATCGGAAATTGCCATTTTTTCTATATTATTGTATGGGTATATTCGTGTTACGTTATTGCGTTTTGAAGGGTAATATATAAACACACGAGGTTGTAGAATATTATATATATACGAATGCGAGCGGAGCGGGCTTGAAAATTTTAGAAATTTAAAGGGATAGTTGAGTTCTGGTAGAGAGAATATAGTTTTAGTCAAACTGAATTTTAGTAACCAAAACCTGCACCGTTACATTACAAACTAATAGTCAGAATTCCAGCATGTTAAAAAGGAATAAAAACATTACAAACGACTAAGTAAAAAGCCTTTTATCATTAAAAAAGAGCCGTTTAAACTAAAGAGGGCGCTTTCAAAAACGCATTTGTTTAAACCATTTAAAATCAAATATTGTGCATGTGCTGTTTTGCTGAAATAGTGATTAGATAGAGTGATAATCAACAGCTATCTAAAAACCTCTTTTGAAAATGGTTGAAAAGAGGATGCATTTTAACAATCGTTTTTTAAACCAATCGTACCCTAAAATGCAGTCACAGACCCTTCATAGGCGCCGGAAGTGGGGGGGGGGGGGCATGGGGGCGGCCGCCCCCCCCCCCCCCAATCCATAAAGTGGGGGGGGGGCAAAACGCGTTTTTGCCCCCCCCCCCCCCCCCCCCTCAAAAAAAAAAAAAAAAAAAAAAAAAAAAAAAGAAGAAAGAAAAAAAAAATTAGCTAAGGCTTGTTAATTCTAACGTTCAAAACCTAATTTATACATCCATTTTAAGCTTTCGCTTATTATCTCAGTTTGTTGTGTAACTTGCGTATGGTCTGGGGTGAGTATTTTTTCTGTACCGGGCATCGTAGTTCCCGTGTAGGCTGGCATTGCTCTGGTTGCATGTGTGACGTGCACCAAATTGCACCATTTCAAGTATATAAATGCAAAATCTTCTTGGCTGTAGGCTATGTTGTTGGATTATACATAATGTGGCATATTTGTTAGTGTGTCAATTATTTGTTTTCTTCGTGAAAAATATATTCAAAATTTCTGGTCGATCAAATCATAACACGCTTTCCCAGATACAGTTAATCTTAAACCCGAATTTCCTATCTAGGTATGCCCCAGATTGCACCATTTCAAGTATATACATGCAACATCTTCCCCGTGGGAGGAGGATACCCCCTTCCAAACCCTCCCCCTCTAGCTCTGCACCAGCCCTCGGTCGCCTCGCTCCCTCGGGACTCATTCTTGGCTGTAGGCTATGTTGTTGGATTATACATAATGTGGCATATTTGTTAGTGTGTCAATTATTTGTTTTCTTCGTGAAAAATATATTCAAAATTTCTGGTCGATCAAATCATAACACGCTTTCCCAGATACAGTTAATCTTAAACCCGAATTTCCTATCTAGGTATGCACCAGATTGCACCATTTCAAGTATATACATGCAACATCTTCCCCGTGGGAGGAGGATACCCCCTCCCAAACCCTCCCCCTCTAGCTCTGCCCAACCCTCGGTCGCTTCGCTCACTCGGGACTCATTCTTGGCTGTAGGTTATGTTGTTGGATCATACATAATGTGGCATATTTATTAGTGTGTCAATTATATCGATCAAATTATAACACGCTTTCCCCAGATACAGGTAATCTTAAGCCCGAATTTCCTATCTAGGTATGCACCAGATTGCACAATTTCAAGTCCAAAAATTCAAAAGCTCCCTACCGTGGGAGGGGGACACCCCCTCCCACACCCTCCCCCCGCTCAGTCAATTCGCTCTCTCGGGCTTGGTCGCTTTCGCTCACTCACAATGTCTCACTCTAACCTCTGGCAGCCCTGTGAGTATGGTTGGGCATGAGCCCCTACACAAAATAATCGTGAGCCCCCTTAGGTCTTTGCCCCCCCCCCCCCAATCCGAAACTGCTTCCGGCGCGCCTGGACCCCTTAACAAGCCTACTATGCCCCCAATTTGTAATTCATGTCCCAAGTTTCTATTCATGCTAATCCTGTTTAGTTTGGGTAAAGATCTAGAGTACAGTTTTGGTCAAACTAGATTTTAGTAACCAAGACCTGCACACTTACATTACAAATAACTCCACCATGCCCGAAATGAATGACAAACTACACATGACTGAGTAAAAGCCTGTTATAATTAACAAACAGCCGTTAAAACTCAGGAGGGCGCTTTATAAATACTCATTGATTTAAACCATTTTAAATAAAACATTGTGCATGTAATGTTGTGTTGAAATAGTGATTAGATAGAGAGATGATCAACAACTATTTAAAAACCTCTTTTGAATATTTTGGAAAAGAGGAAGCATTTTTAAACAATTTTTAACGGCTGGTTCAAAATTGTCGAATACTTGTGGGGCCCCACATTTATTACATGTACAAATGTTTAAGTTTATGGATATTTCAGTCATTTCTGAACCGATTTCGAACAAATAAATTTTGTTTTCATTAAAATTATATGCTCTTTCAAATTTGACACTCAGTTTTTCATTATTTCACCAACAAATTATTTTGTGTAGCGCCCTCTATACCAAAACTCAACTATCCCTTGAATGTATTAGTTACTTTCTCTAAATTGCATCTTGCACTCCTAATGTCCCTCTCTTCTATCACCATGAATATAGGGGTAGGAGACGGAGTAGGCTATAGAGGGGCTGCAGCCCCTGGATTATTAAAAACGGCCAAATTCGGGCAAAAAATATATACCAGGAGCACCCACGTATTTACGGGCCCTAGGCGTCGATTTATTCTCGCCATTGGGGGAGGGGGGGTGATACGTCATTTTGACAATTTTTGTTGAGGGAGCGAAGCGACAACCCAGCAGCTTGCCCGGGTTTTGATGACTGAGAGGGGGAGGGGGATAGGGGCCCCCAAAAGCCTTTTGATTTCAGCTGTTTAGAAATTTGAAGATTATTTAGTGCACATTGCAAGCATCATGTTGTGAGGAGATCTTTGTCCAAATATGGATAAATTTAGCATGATAGATACATAGATTGCAAGCATCCCGATGGACCCCTCAATAGAATCAGTCGAGGGATACCCACATTGGGAAGCTTATTGGGGGTCCAGGGGGCGGAGCCCCCGGACTGAGCGTTGTGATTTGTAATATCCAGAAATAAAGATGTTGTCTTTATGTAAATAGGAAATAAAGTTATTTATATAGTTAGCTCAATTTTAGTGGACATTGAGAGATGTCCTGAATAAAACTATTCAATGAGTACAGGGCCGGGACAAGTTAAAATAACCTTAATGGGGGTTCTAGGGGGCGTAGCTTATTAGCACTGTCAACATGTGGTTTAAAGAAGACTATCATCTTTCACATTATGAATGAGAGGGGCAATGCTCCTTTGTTTTAATGTTATCATTCAGTTCAGTTCAGTTCAGTTCAGTTCAGTTCAGTTTATTTCACATCCATAAAATCAACATTTTACAATCATATACAATTAAATAAATATACAAACTATTTATAACATGTAAAGACAAAAGATATTGTACAATAGCAAACAACATCAAATATAGGTAATGGGCATTGCAGGGATGTGAGGGACCAGAAAAGGCCATTGGCCTGTCTAGGCCGGTCCCCTTTTTCTACAACACCATGAATTATATCATGAATAAAACAAGAATAAAAATGTTGTTCACAATAACACAACTAACATTTACAAACTACAAAGTCACACATACATATATACAGAGAGGCAAAATTAAGTTTTTGTATGAAATTATATGGATAAATTGTAACTTGATAATTGTTTACATTTAAATTTGCGCTTGAAATTAAGTTATGTTGGACACTCTTTTAAAAAGTCTGGTAGATTATTCCAAATAACTGACACTCTATATCTAATAACAGTTCTAGAAAAACTATAACGAAAGATTAGAATATACATTTTGTGTGAATTTCTAGTAGTATATACATTTATGTTTCTATTAAAAACAAAGTAATCGTTAAAACAATCAGGCAACTTAATTTTATCATATACATAAGAGAACATAAAAGCTGCAACACTTATCTCATATAAATCATGAAGTTTTAAAAAATTCAATTTAAAAAATAATTTATCTGTATGTGCTCTATAGAAAGAATTTGTTATAACTGACAGCTCTCTTTTGTAATAAAAATTTCTTTTGCATCAAATACATTGCACAATTGCCCCATACAATTATACAGTAATTAAAATATGGTAAAATCATATTATTATACAAGTTTACAAGTATACGTAATGGCATTTGCTACTTTATCTGTAAAATCGAGAAGTGCATGGCAAGTACTGTAATCTTTTCTAAAAGCAAACTGTTTGTCATATGAAATGTTATTTTTACATATAAAACTAGTCAATTTAGTACATAAAATCTTTTCAAATAATTGACTAAAAACTGGTAAAACGGATATTGGTCTATAATTATTCAAAAGAGATTTATTGCCTTTTTAAAAAACTGGAATCTCCTTCGCAATCTTGATGGCATCAGGGGAATATTCCATTTTCAAATGCCAAATGAATAATATTGCATAAAGGTGTAACAATAAAATTAATCGACTGTTTCAGTACCTTAGGGTGAACTCCATCATACACAGGACTTTTATTTATATAAAAATTCATAACCACATCAATACCTGCATTTGTAACAGGGGGATAAAAACAGTGAGTTTCTAAAATTTCATTTGAAGTATTGATCATATTTAACTGACTCATCATTACACATGTTAGTATTAATACTTTGATGTAATTATTGCCCAATTTTACTAAAATAAGAATTAAATGTATTTAAAATTCTTTGTTTATCCACAATTTTTTCACCACTAATTTCAATATCATTTACACCATGCTTCAAAGTTTTCTTATTCAAAATCATGTTTATCAGTTTCCATGTTGCTTTTACAATATTACGAACATTATCAAATTTAGAATCATAGTATGAACGTTTATTTTCCCGAATTAAATTATTCAAAGTATTTCTACATGTTTTATATGCAAGTTCACGTAAAGGAGTTGAATTTCTCAAGTACTTCATATATTTTTGAACCCCAAATATGTTGGTGGGGGATAATAATACAGGCCACCCCCCCCCCCCCCCCTGAAATACTGGAGAGGGGATATATCCCCCCCCCCCCCCCGTGATCGACGCCCATGAAAGACATGGCCTCTCTTTACAATTATCGAAATACAAATAAAACTTAATTTCAATAGAACTGTTAATACACGATATGTACAGTCATTTCCACGTCGGTAACGCATACACTCAATACAGTTCTATTACCAGTTATATTATTACACATTTACACCTCTACTATACTATTCTACTACAATTGTATTACAAATGCTACTACTTCTTTAACTTCTAGTTCATCTAGTAAACAAATACTTTAATTTTTTTTCTTCAACTGCTATACTACCATAATAGCTATTACTATATATACTACTACTACTACTACTACTACTACTACTACTACTACTACTACTACTACTACTGCTACTACTGCTACTACTACTACGACTACGACTACGACTACGACTACGACTACGACTACTACTACTACTACTACGACTACTACTAGCATACTAACTACTACTACTACAGGGCTACTATACTACTGTTACTACCATGACTACTACAGGGCTACTACTACTACTACTACTACTACCACACACAGTGAATTAGTATATACATGGCATCATTACCTTCTCGGATTACAGCTTATCTCACTTCTATTGGATAGTTCCGATATAATGTGCAATATGATATACAATCTTCATGTATCTCGTATTCAATATCACGCACATTTTAATTGAACAGCCACACGGCCGGACATCTAAAATGGCGCAATACTATACACAGACGGGGATCTCCAACAAGCATCGATAGCATCGATGTTTCCAAGCAACCACAGCCACAATAATAAACATACTGGTGGCTATTGATATCAAGCACGTTCCGTTCCGTCTATCGCCGCTCGCGGCGCATTATTGTCAAATGTATTAGTCCATGTAAATAAGAATCACAATTTACACCGCGCACACTCCTGTTAGCAGACACTCGTGACGTACACTTATCATTATTACTCTGGTATTGTCATCTCGGTTTTCAAACATACACAATTATTCGTTGCACCTTCTAAACTCCCCGCGGAGCAAACGAGCCTTGAGTTATCATGTTGGTGTATCAGGTTAAATCACCCCTGACCAATGTAACCATTCATTAATCGTGGATGGAGAGCAGAAATGCGGATGAAATGTCTTACTAAAGGGCATGTATATAAACTGCCCGGACATATACATGTATTTATTTCGAGCTTGGGATCCCATGATTTGGATCAGGCGCCCATCCGATAGTGCAACAACCCATAAACCCATATAATTCGGCATGCAATTACACAGTGGCGTAGTCAATCTATTTACTGGGGATGGGGCACACAAATGATTAAGGGGCAAACTCAAATACTTAGTATATTACCCCAGTATTGTTTGTTATTGTTTTGTCAAATAAGTATGATTATTATTATTACCCCTTTTTCGGGGAGGGGGGTGCTTGTGATCCTGCTCGCTTCAGCCTGCTGTCGAACCGAAACTTCAGCCATCAGCAATCATATTATCATCAACATTAATCATCTAAAACAAGACACGAATGTAATGATGTTTGAGTACTTAATATAAAATCCACTATAACCGTTTGGCGTTCAATACAAAATAATCATAGTAAGGGATGTTCTAATCATTTCGGAAATTAATAACTATGTTAAATCCAGGTTTTCATTCATCTCAAAGTCAGTGTAAACTTAAATTATAATGAAACTTGACTAAAAGAAAAGTGTTGACTCAGGTTTTTAAAATTATATTGAACTGTATTCGATTCAGCTGTATAGTCAGCAAATATTATCTCGAAATACTGAATGGATTAAGGTGTATTTAGTTGATTTATTACGTTTCTATGGTCATAGTTCTACCTGGTATTGCCTGCCAATTCAACCATGGTATGAGGTTCGCCTATACAATGTATCGCCATTGCCCATATTGGGAGCATAACATTTTACACTTGGGCGTGTGTGAATTAAAACGAAGTAAATGCAACAATATTATGATCTATTATGTTTATGTGTATGCTGTCACTGCTGATATTATACAGGTTTTATACTCAGTTGCATGTTTAATTCTAATTGTATGAATAAAACTATAGAATGTTATTAAAATGTAATTAATCAAATACCATTTTTGTTGTTGATGGGGTGGGGGGGGGGGGGGGGTAGCTTGGTTGGACTTTGTAATGAAAGAAACCAAAACTAGCGCATTTCTACAGAATGTGTGGGAATAGCAATTTATACTGTTGTCGAGTCTGTACACGATGACATAATCATGCTAATAATAAAACGAGAACAAAGAATATTCTTTCATAACTTGAATGAATGACCGACCCTTGATCCCCTAGATCAGCTCCCGTAGTGATGTACAGTACAACGTATTTATTTGTTGTATTACTATTATATTATATTCCTGCATGTTTCACAGCAATCAAATGCATGTATTAAATTAACTATTATACATACGAAATGGAAACAGCCAGAGTTATGGCAGCTTGAAGTGATGCCATACTTAACATATTTAAAGTATTCATAGGCCGCATCATGATTTTAAAAATGTTTTCGCGCCAAATCTTGTATTTGGTGTATGGCGCCTGTGTGTCTGTGTGTGTGTGTGTGTGTGTGTGTGTGTGTGTGTTTGTGTATGTGTGTAAAATATATATATATATATGTGTGTGGGTGTGTGTGTGTGTGTGTGTGTGTGTGTGCATATGCGTGCGTTTGTGTACGCGCTCGAGTATAGTGAAACAAATATTATAGGCACTAAAAGCCTACTTATCTTTTCAATATCATCATGCTTGTAATGACTATGCATAAGCAGGTATGAACGCCTTCAATATCATAAAATCAAATACAGTTTTGTGATATTTCGCTGTGGATCGATCCTCCTCCTTATTTACCTAACGCTATACATACACGCGTCTTCCATTGCCATTACTAGTGGAAATTAAACAGGCTATTAATGGTACTAATATGGATAGTATCCATTCTTTTTAATTAAATTAATCGTCAAAATGAACATGAACATACAAATAAAAACAAAAACGTGATATCACATTCAAAACCTTTCAACTGATAGATTTGTCGCATTATACAACCTTTCACTTCTGACCTCCCCCCCCCCCCCCCATTCTAAAATATACTGCGCATACTCAATATTCATAATTTTTTGACAAATATGATATAATGCAAACATATAGTCAACATAATTTCAAAAGAAAGGAGATACATTGTATAATAATCGATCGAACTTGATCTGGTTTCCCGATTTTTCGAGGGGTTTGAATAAATGTATTTAGCAGCATGTTAGCTTATAATTATTCAACCACTATTGTAAATTATAATTATTTTGATTGGAACGAAGTGAATGCAAAAATATAATCTATCATGTGTATGTGTATGCTACCACTGATGATATTATACAAGTTTAAGCTCAGTTGCATGTTGAATTATAGTTCTATATTAACATGATTAATAAAACTAGAAGTCTATCGAAGTGTAATAATCTAAATACCATCTTTTTTTTGTTGGGGGGGGGGGGGGCGGGGGAGGGCGGGTGTAGCTTATTGATGGGAGTTTGTATTGAAAGGGATCGGAACTAACGCATTTCTAAAGAAATTAAGGAAATACAAAGTTTTGTCGAGATCTAACGATATGGCATGATCATTGCTCATACAAAACATTACTGATAACAAAGAATATTCTTTCATAACTTGACTAAATAACCGACCCTTTTAGAAATATATGTTGTAGATAATGATTGTACAGCAGTGTTCCCCTCGCTGCCCCATAATGTTCATTTCATCTTGAATGTTACTGTTATTTTCGACTTTGACTAATATTAAGACTAAATTAACCAACTATACATAACAAATTGGGTATTTTAACATTATTTCTTCATATTTAAAGATGTATACAGCAAGTTTATTTGCAAATTTACAAATCTTGACAAGTACTCAAGCATAAGTCTCTAGTCATAGTAAATCTGCAGCAATTTCTTTTTTAAGAGGTTCATTAACCAGGCTGAATTGGTTGAAGATTGTTGTTGTATTTTTCAAGATGAAATAATATCGTACAGTATTTGTTTTGTTCTATTTGAAACGAATTCAAATATATTCGTGGCATGGGAAATTGAACTCTATAACTCTGATTTGGATTATTTTGTGTTTTAAAATAATGAGTTACTTTGATCAGATGATAAAAATGGACTTCGGTACTAAATAGCTACATTTAACGGTTGCCTTATTATGTAAATCGTGACAGAAATGTTGCCAAAATGTTTGTCATTGTCCAGTCATGATTAGTTTTTATCATGTACAATTCATTTAATGGTAGGTTAATGCGTAAATGTTATTTTTTACTTAAGTTTTCACTAAAATGTGTATATTGATGGATGATTATGGCATTGTAATATTATTGTTTGTATTCAAAGTGTACTGGTCTATCTTTTTTACATGCCAATGCGTCGTATAAAATCAAATAATAGGAAATTTAAATTTCCGTATTCTACAACCTCCAGTTTTATTTTGTTTTTGTTTTGTTTGTTTGTATACATGTGAGTATGTGTGTGTGCGTTTGTAAGGACCTTCAACCGGGGTTACACACAAGTTTAAACACAGGCAAACGGGATATTCCGGAAACCGGGCATATCCCCATTTTCCGAACAGGGGGGGTATAGTGCTTCAGGGATCATCTTATGGGCTGTACTGTATGTTATTATGATTTTTTAAGGATATCCCTTATATGCCCGTTTTGCATGTTTTTTTTTACATAGTGGGTGTATAAATGTGTTTTTGTGTATGCAAGTGACTGTGTGTATTTTTAAACCCCCCAATTGGCAATATTGCCATGTTTACATACCAGCAAACCGGGGACAAGCCAAACATCATTAAACAAACGGGCATATCCCCGTTTGAAGGTTTTTATAACAATGAAAAAAACATATCCCCGATTAAAGGTCCTTACAAGAACGCGTGTGTGTGCATGTGCGTGCGTTTGTGTATGCGCTCGAGTATAGTGAAACAAATATTATAGGCTCTAAAAGCCTACTTATCTTTTCAATATCATCATGCTTGCAATGACTATGCATAAGCAGGTATGAACGCCTACAATATCATGAAGTCAAATACAATTTTGTGATATTTTGCTGTCGATCCATCCTCCTCCATATTCACCTAACGCTATACATACACGCGTCTTCCATTGCCATTACCAGTGGAAATTAAACAGGGTTTTAATGGTACTGCTATGAATAGTATCCATTATTTTTAATTTAATTAATCGTCGAAATGAACATGAACATACAAATAAAAACAAAAACGTGAAATCACAGCGAAACCTTTCAACTGATAGTTTTGTTGCATTATGCAACCTTTTACTTCTGACCTTCCCCCCATTCTCAAATATACTTTGCATACACCATATTCAGAATATTTTACAAATATGATATAATCTAACGATGCAAACATATAGTCAACATAATTTCAAAAGAAAGGAGATACATTGTATAATTATCGATTGACCTTGATCTGGTTTCCCGACTTTTTTCGAGGGGTTTGAATAAACGTATTTTTCAGCATGTTAGTTTATAACTATGCAACCACTATTGTAAATTATGATTATTTTAATTGAAACGAAGTGAATGTAAAAATATAATCTATCACGTGTATGTGTATGCTACCACTGATGATATTATACAAGTTTTATGATCAGTTGCATGTTGAATTATAGTTCTATATGAATAAAACTGTAGAAGTCTATCAAAGTGTAATAATCTAAAAACCATGTTATTTTCTTTCTTCTTTTTTTTTTTTGGGGGGGGGGGCGGGTGAAGCTTATTGATGGGACTTTGTATTGAAAGGAATCGAAACTAACGCATTTCTAAAGAAATTATGGGTATACCAAGTTTTGTCGAGATCTTACGATATGGCTTGATCGTTGCTAATAAAAAACATTACTGATAACGAAGAGCATTCTTTCATAACTTTACTAAATAACCGACCTTTTTAGAAATATATTTTGTAGATAATGGCTGTACAGCAGTTTTCCCCTAGCTGCCCCATAATGTTCATTTCATCTTGAATGTTACTGTTATTTTCGACTTTGACTAATATTAAGACTAAATTAACCAACTATACATTACAAATTGGGTATTTTAACATTATTTCTTCATATTTAAAGATGTATACAGCAAGTTTATTTGCAAATTTACAAATCTTGAAAAGTACTCAAGCATAAGTCTCTAGTCACAGTAAATCTGTTTTAAGAGTAAGGGGGTACATTAACCAGGCTGAATTGGTTGAAGATTGTTGTGTGTTTTTTTCAAGATTAAATAATATTGTTCGGTATTTGTTTTGTTTTATTTGAAACGAAATAAAAAATCTATTCATGGCATGGGAAATTGAACTCTGGAACTCTGATTCTGATTATTTTGTGTTTGAAAATAATGAGTTACTTTGATCAGATGATAAAAATGGACCTCGGTACTAAAAAGCTACATATTACGGTTGCCTTATGTAAATCGTAGCAGAAATGTTGCCAAAATGTTTGTCATCGTCCAGTCATGATTAATATTTATCATGTACTATTCATTTATTGATAGGCTAATGCGTAAATGTGATTTTTTACTTAAGTTTTCACTAAAACGTATAATTTATATTGATGGATGATTCTTGCATTGTAATATTATTGTTTGTATTCAAAGTGTACTGGTCAATCTTTTTTACATGCCAATGCATCGTATAAAATCAAATAATAGGAAATTTAAATTTCCGTATTCTACAACCTCCAGTTTTATTTTGTTTTTGTTTTGTTTGTTTGTATACATGTGAGTATGTGTGTGTGAGTTTGTGTGTGTGCGTGTGTGTGCGTGTGTGCGCGTGTGCGTGTGTGTGTGTGTGTGTGTGTGTGTGTGTGCGTTTGTGTACTGATATCAACCCATAAGGAACGTCTAAAACACTTGTGTGATGACACACACAACCGATGACATCCTCGGTTGTTGAAACTGTAAATACATAATTTGAATAGGATTGTTTCAAATTCATAGACAATTCATGTACACAGAGTATGTGCTGACAAAATTTAACATTCGCCTGTTGTGTTCGGTTTGATCACTTGATGAGTGTATTTTCAGACGTTTGTAATTGTTTAATATGCATACACATTGCGCTAACGCGTAGCGATGTACTCACTTGTGTGTGTGTGTGTTTTCTTTGAGGTTCAGATTTTGTTAGAGTGTATGTGTGTACATGCGTTTGTGGGTGTGCTTCGGAAACAGTTTCTGTGTGTGGGGATGTACAAGGATTTATTTTCTATTATTGCCCTATTTCTCTTTTCATTTTATTTTTAAATAGTGCATAAAATACAATCTAGTATTGTACATGTATATATGCCTTTAAGGTAATATTTGAATTATTATTCTGTTGCTGTGTTTTCTATTTATACAAAATAACTGCTGGAAGTTGTCATTTTGATGACGACTGTGTTTAACATAAAGGAGAAAAAAGGTATTTTATTTCCCCCTTTTCCCCCGTTTCTGTGTAGCCTAGGGTTGTTGTACTTTAACGATTTCGATTAGTTTTATTTTTATGACTACAATACCAGGGCCGTATAGCCAGGATTTTCTAATGGGGGAAATATTTCAAACTTCTGCACTGTAACGTCAGTTACCGTGCAATTCAATAACCATTCAT
Organism: Echinarachnius parma; assembly: GCA_037951105.1. Classification (NCBI taxonomy): domain Eukaryota; kingdom Metazoa; phylum Echinodermata; class Echinoidea; order Clypeasteroida; family Echinarachniidae; genus Echinarachnius; species Echinarachnius parma. The sequence goes on from JBAMJV010005492.1 coordinate 77,729, forward strand.
TATTCGTTATTCTTATTAAAAAAATTAGGGGGGGGGGGAAATATGCAACCCTGTATGACCACGGTCGCAAAAACACAGGTCCACGTTCGCATAGTACTTTTTAGTGCTCGATAGACGACGCTTATATAATACAGTCAAACCTGCTAATGCGACCACCTGTCTATAGCGACCACCTGCTCATAACGACCGCTCTCTGGTCTCCCTCTGAACAATTATGTGCTAAGCGACCTGCGTAATGCGACCACCTGCCTAACGCGACCAGCGACCACCCTGTTTGGGTCCCGACGCACATATAAACCTGTGTATAGCGACCACAAAATTAGCGCTTGAGCGACCAAGGCTCACTAGCCGTCGCGCCGCGCCCAGCGCATGTACTTAAGCGTAGCTGATTCTGTCATGATGAGTAAATAAATGCCAACATTTTTTTATTTTAATTTCAAATAAAAAGATTATGCAAACATTTAATACCATTTAAAATATAATGCCAATATATAATTGCATTTTAAACAATGCATCTTGACTTTAGAATTCTGTTTGATCTGCAGCGCTCACTATAGTCACCGCGCCGCGCCCAGCGCATGCACTTAAGCGTCGCTGATTCTCTCATGATGAGCGAATAAATGACACATTTAGAAATGTTCATTTCACTTAAAGGGTACCACCACCCCAAAAAAATATTCTTATTAAAGAAAGGTAACATCTTTAGTATTCCATTCCATCAACAAGTTCACAAAAATATGTTTGCAGAAAAAAAATATATAATTGGAAACGCATCAACATTCTAAAGCATGCGTTCATGCGGTCTGAATTGCGAAGACTGCGATGCGTGCGGTGAATTGCGATGTGTGTGCAGAGCGAACGAATCGCCCGGGAATCTATTGTCTACAAACGTACGCGTGAATAGCATTGGCGCACTCGCAAATGGTTGGCCCGTATGGAACCTGTAAATAGCAGTGGTTCCGTAAGTGGTGGAAATTAATTGCTTTGTTTATGAATTACACAACCCTTTGCAAAATGTTGGGTATCTATTTTATATCACAAAACGGTACCAAAACATATAATAATGTGTTGTTCTCTGCCTGGTGGTCCCCTTTAAAAAGATTATGCAAACATTTAATATCATTTGAAATATAATGCCAATAATAATTTAATGTGTTGTTGTTATGCATGCAGCAATTACTAAATGAAATATGGACATAAAGACACAATATGCGACCAGAAATTCAAAATGGCCGCCAACCTGTCTTATACGACCACCTGTCTATAGCGAACACTTTTCGCCGGTCCCTTGAGCGGTCGCTATAGACAGGTTTGACTGTATATATATATATATGTGTGTGTGTGTGTGCGTGCGCGTGTGTGTTTGTTTGTGTGTGTGTGTGTGTGTGCTCGAGTATAGTGAACAAATCGAGGACAGAATCTTTATAAGCACTTAACGCCTACTTATCTCTACAATATCAATATGCTTGTTATGCTTATGTATAAGCAGGTATGAACGCCTTGAATTGCATTAAATCAAATGCAGTTGTGTAACATTTCGCTGTCGATCCTCCTCCATATCTACCTTAACGCTATACATATCCGGCTTCTGTAACCATTACTGGTGGAAAGGTGATTAAACAGACTCTTAATGGTACTAAGATCAAAAGTATCAATTTTATTTAAAGACATTAATCGCCGAAATAACTTGAACCAAGTATTGATAGTATTGCAGCATTTCACTTCTGACCTTCCCTTATTCCACTGCGCATAGCCAGTATACATTATTTTTTACAAATATGATATAATCATGTTAAAGAAAAAATAACCCCATATAATCTAGCGATACAAAAATTGTAGTTAACATAATTTCGAAAGAAAGGAGATACATTTATTGTATAATTATCGATCGATTTGATCGAGTTCTCTGACTTTGTTTAAGGGGTTTAAATAAACATATTTAGCAGTTACTTTTTTCGAATATGCAACCACTAATGTAAATCATATCTTCATTAAAACGAAGTAAATGCAACAATATTATGATCTATTATGTTTATGTGTTTGCTGCCACTGCTGATATTATACAGGTTTTATACTCAGTTGCATGTTTAATTCTAATCGTATGAATAAAATTATAGAATTGTATTAAAATGTAATAAATCAAATACCATTTTTGTTGTTGATGGGGGGTAGCTTGGTTGGACTTTGTAATGATTAATGAAAGAAACCAAAACTAGCGCATCACTACAGAATGTGTGGGAATAGCAATTTATACGGTTGTCGAGTCCGTATACGATGACATAATCATGCTAATAATAAAACGAGAACAAAGAATATTCTTTCATAACTTGAATGAATGACCGACCCTTGATCCCCTAGATCAGCTCCCGTAGTGATGTACAGTACAACGTATTAATTTTTTGTATTACTATTATATTACATTCCTGCATGTTTCACAGCAATCAAATGCATGCATTAAATGAACCTTTATAAATTCGAAATGGAAACAGCCAGAGGTCTTGCAGCTTGAAGTGATGCCTTACCTAAGATATTTAAAGTATTCATAGGCCGCATCATGATTTTAAAAATGTTTTCGCGCCAAATGTCCTGTATCTGGTGTATGTCGCCCAAAATAAAAAAATTGTTGGTGTGTGTGTGTTTGTGTGTGTGTGTGTGTGTGTGTGCGCGTGTGTGTGTGTGTGTGTGTGTGTGTGTGTGTGTGTGTGTGCGTTTGTGTACATAATATCAACCCTTGTTGAAGGTCTGAAAACATTTGTGTGATGACACACACAACCGATGACATCCTCGGTTGTTGAAACTGTAAAGACAACATTTGAATAGGATTTTTGCAGATTCATATACATGTACACAGAGTGTGTGTTGAAAAAGATCGTATAGAGTCAAATATTGTAACTCTATTATTTTTTTTTTAAAGCATACTATTTATTATTTTAGAATAAAAGGTGTACTTCCTTCTGTACGGAAAGTAAAGAAAATTATTTTGGATAATGAAGAAGAAGAAGAAAAAAATTGCTATTAAAAGGGGTAAATTAGGAGTTCACTTACAAAAATGGGATCACCATAAAATACATGTAATATGATTAATTTTATTTTGTTAGTATTATAGGGAATTTGTTAATTATTATTAAGGTTTTGGGTCTCTTCTCTCTTCAGTTGAATGTGATAGCTTTCTATATTGTTAATTAATTACTCTTTAGGTTAAAATCAAAATGAGCAGATATACTGGAATGGGTGTCTGAGGTATGTGTGTGACCGTGGTGTGACCAGTGCTTGGGTGGGGATGGGTTTTTTCTTGGGCTAAAGGGGTAAGGGGGGGGGGATGGGGGTAAAGGAGCATGTTTTAGTTCCTTTCTCTTATCTTTAGTTATATAACCTCCATTATGTTTATTCCATGAAGTCAGGAAATTGAATATACAGTAAGATTTGTAATTGTTTATGTATGTAAGATAACCATTTCTATTTCCGTTCATTATGATTGTAAGATGTTCACACTGGACATGTTTTGTTTATGTATATTCAATTGTAAATGATATTATAATTTGGAGGAATAACAATCACTTTAAACAAAAAAGGTGTGTGTATGTGTGTGTGCGTGTGTGTGTGTGCGTGTGTGTGTGTGTGTGTGTGGGTGTGTGTGTGTGTGTGTGCGTTTGTGTACTGATATCAACCCGTAAGGAACGTCTAAAACACTTGTGTGTTGACACACACAACCGATGACATTCTCGGTTAATGAAACTGTAAATACATAATTTGAATAGGATTGTTTCAAATCCATATACAATTCATGTACACAGAGTATGTAATGACAAAATTTAACAGTCGCCGGTTGTGTTCGGTTTGATCACTTGATGAGTGTATTTTCAGACGTTTTTAATTGTTTAATATGCTTACACATTGCGCTAACGCGTAGCGATGTCTTCATTTGGGTGTGTGTGTGTTTTCTTTGAGGTTCATATTTTGTTAGCGTGTATGTGTGTGTGTGCGTGTGTGGGTGTGCTTCGGAAAGAGTTTGTGTGTGTGGGAATGTAGAATTATTTATTTGCTATTATTGCCTTTTTTCCCTTTCCATTTTTTTAAAAATGGTGCATAAAAGAGAATCTAGCATTATACATGCCTTTGAAGTATTATTTGAATTATTATTCTGTTGCTGTGTTTTCTATTTATACAAAATAACTGCTGGAAGTTGTCATTTTGATGACGACTGTGTTTAACATAAAGGAGAAAAAAGGTATTTATTTCCCCATTTTCCCCCGTTTCTGTGTAGCCTACGGTTGTTGTATTGAACGATTTCGAAACTAAGCCGCAGTGCTACCCGTGCTACTATATGGGGAATACCACTGGTTATATAGATATGTAACACCGAGAACAAAAGCACTTTTCTCCACAAATTGATGAAATAAACCGACCCTATTTGACCTATCACTAGCTTCAGAACGCGATATCTAGCGATGTAAAAGGCGCATTCTCAAAACATGAATCATGCCGCTCTAACAAGCCAGGGACATTATTATACTATGATTCTACACAATTATTTATCACTTATTTATTCATCGTGACTCTTTTAACAATATGTTTACCAAATTATAGCCCCCAGTTAGTTTTGTTTCCATGACTACAAAACCAGGCCCGTAGGCAGGATTTTCCAATAGGGAATTATTTCAAACTTCTGCACTGTAACATATTTTACCGTGGAATTCAATAACCATTCTTATTCGTTATTCTTATAAAAAATTTGGAAAAATAATATGCAACCCTGTACGTCCACGGTCGCAAACAAACATGTCCATGTTCGCATATTGCTTTGAAATAGTCCTCGATAGATGACGCTTATATAATATATATACATTATATGGTCATGCGTCTTGAGGTCGCCTCCTTTTGCGTTACATGCCGATTTGGGCTTCTGCGGGACACTGTTACAGTTGATAGCAAATATTTTCTGAGAAAGTCCCCCTATCCTATAAAAACTATACATTTTCTGAAAGGAAATTTCCCAAGGAACCAAAATATGCCCTCACATATAACACTAGGTGTACAGTTAATTTTTGTATTAACCAAAACTTGAAATTTTGTTTGCAGTTTTAGAGCTCAATATTTTCCTGATAACTTTTTCTGAAGTAGCTCTAGACAACTTATGATCATATTTTCATGCAGGGCAGACTTAGACCTTTACAGCAATTTACAGCAATATAATATTGTATGGGGTAAATTATTATTTTGCAGGAGATATTTCCATTCATACTTCATGAATTTGTTCTGTTGAAATAATTAATCATTTTCACTATGTAGGAGTCACTAGTGGACAAATAGTGGAATGGAATATAAAGTCAAGCCCTCAATATGTTGGGACATAATACAATTTGATAAGTAACCTTAGTAACCTTTAAATTTGGTACCAAATTTGCAGTCTTACACCTTTTTTTGTTGAAGATATTAACGTTTTTACCAAGAATTCACAAAATGTATCGGTCAAGATTGTGGCCCCATAGAGTTTGTACAGGCGACCACCAATTTTCTATGTTTGTTGTGATTTAGTTAAAATTTGATAAAGCAAACACATTTTTCAATCATTTGACATTATCATTTGACATTATAATTCAATGTTTAAGCTTTCATTTAATACCAACATTGTTGCTTTGCATCTAGTTTTGACAAAGTTATTAACGTTTTAGGAAAAATTGCACTTTGAGAGACATTTTCCCATAGACTTTGTACACGGGCGACGCTTCCTGCGGCGCCGCTTCCTGCGCCACCCTATTGCTCCAACCTTCAAATAGCTGTATCTCCACTTTGAACAGAGGTATACCTTTAAAACTTTGCAGATAGATAGCACTCTGACAGCTCTTTAAAATGATATCAAATTTGTTAAGAAAGGTTTTTAAGGTTTTGAAAACAATTAAGAAAATGGTACCCCAAAACCCCAAAATGTAACGGCGCCACCCTATTTGGAGGGGAGTTCATGACACATGACCATATATATATATATGTGTGTGTGTGTGTGTGTGCGCGTGTGTGTTTATTAGTGTGTGTGTGTGTGCTCGAGTATAGTGAGCAAATCGAGGACAGAATCTTTATAAGCACGTAACGCCTACTTATCTTTACAATATCAACATGCTTGTTATGCTTATGTATAAGCAGGTATGAACGCCTTGAATTGCATTAAATCAAATGCAGTTTTTTAACATTTCGCTGTCGATCCTCGTCCATATCTACCTCAAAGGGGTAGTTTAGTTTTGGTAAAGAGGACGCTGCTTAATGACAATTTGTTTGTGCGGTAATGAAAAACTAAGTGTCGAATTTGCGAGAACATGCAATTTGTATGGCAGAATAAACTTTATTTGGTCAAAATCGGCCCAGAAACGGCTGAAATATCAATAATTATATCTGAGCGTATAATTATTTGGGGCCCAAATAATTAGGTGAATTTTTCAAAAAAATGCTTGCACTTTTTCAAAAAATTTCAAAAGCGTTTTTTTAAATAGTTGTTGATGATCTCTCTATTTAATCATTATTTCAATACAACATCACATGCATAGTTTTGTATGACAAATGGTTGAAACCAATGCCTTTTTAGAGAGCGCCCTCTTAAATTGTAATGGCTCTTTTTTTTTAATGATAACGGGCTTTTTACTTAGTCGTTTGTAATTTTGTATACCTTTCGAGCATGGTGGAGTTAAAAATATTAGTTTCATAATGTTACTGTCCATGTTTGGTTACTAAAGTTGAGCCTTACCAAAACTGTACTACCCCTTTAAAGGGACAGTCCCTCTTTTGCAAACCAAATTGAAAAAGTTGCGAGGTTATTGTCTTATATGAAAGAAATATTCATTTAATAGCATGCCTGAAAAAATTAGGGCTTGAAATCTCCTTTTCGTGGAGTTATAGACCTAAATCGAATAAACCATCGTTCAACGGTTAATTGTGCATTATACGTGTATTCACCCGTCGAGAAAGTTCGCTCACGGATTCCACGGATTGCCACAGCGCTATGCGTTGCCCCTATGTGACCCGCGCTAGCTACGTGACCCGCGCACAAATAACAATGGGTAATCGAATACTAATCAAAATAACCAAACCTCGCTTAAACTGACTACATGTAATTATATAATCTTAATTTTTTAGATCATTTTCCGTGACATACCTTTACAAATGTCGGCTCCACAATACCTTTACAAGAATAAGTACAATATTGTTGTAATATTATGCTAAATCAGTTAAACTCCTTTATTGACCGATATATAGTTTGATGGAGGGACGCATTCGTTTTTCATTCGTAGAATTCAAATTACAGGGCTGTTCGATCTAATTGTATGTGTGCGTGTTACATTCATCCACATTCGTCAACTGGAAACTGTTCAGACGAAGTTGTAAAAGGGGGACAGTCTCTTTAACGCTATACATATCCGGCTTCCGTAACCATTACTAGTGAAAAGGTGATTAAACAGACTTTTAATGGTACTAAGATACAAAGTATCCATTTCATTTAAAGACATTAATCGCTGAAATAACTTGACCCAATTATTGATAGTTTTGTTGCATTTTGCAACATTTCACTTCTGACCTTCCCTTATTCTACTGCGCATACCCAGTATACATCATTTTTTACAAATATGATATAATTATGATAAAGAGAAAATAACCCCATATAATCTAGCGATACAAAAATGTAGTTAACATAATTTCGAAAAAAGGAGATACATTTATTATATAATTATCGATCGAATTTGATCGAGTTCCCCGACTTTGTTTAAGGGGTTTAAATAAACATATTTAGCAGTTAGTTTTTACGAATATGCAACCACTATTGTAAATCATATTTTCATTAAAAACCAAGTAAATGCAACAATGTTATGATCTATTATGTTTATGTGTATGCTGCTACTGCTGATATTATACAGGTTGTATAATCAGTTGCACGTTTTATTATAATTGTATGAATAAAACTATAGAATTTTATAAAAATGTAATAAATCAAATACCATTTTTGTTGTTGATGGGGGGGGGGGGGGGGGGGGGGAGGGGTAGCTTGGTTGGACTTTGTAATGAAAGAAGCCCAAACTAGCGCATTTCTATAGAATGTGGGGGAGTAGCAATTTATATTGTTGTCGAGTTCGTATACGATGACATAATCATGCTAATAATAAAACGAGAACAAAGAATATTCTTTCATAACTTGAATGAATGACCGACCCTTGATCCCCTAGATCAGCTCCCGTAGTGATGTACAGTACAACGTATTCATTTTTTGTATTACTATTATATTACATTCCTGCATGTTTCACAGCAATCAAATGCATGCATTAAATTAACTATTATACATTCGAAATGGAAACAGCCAGAGGTCTTGCAGCTTGAAGTGATGCCATACCTAAGATATTCAAAGTATTCATAGGCCGCATCATGATTTTAAAAATGTTTTCGCGCCAAATTTCCTGTATCTGGTGTTTGGCGCCTAAAATAAAAAATTGTGGGTGTGTGTGTTTGTGTGTGTGTGTGTTTGTGTGTGTGTGTGTGTGTGTGTGTGTGTGTGTGTGTGTGTGTGTGTGTGTGTATATATATATATATATATATTATTAGTTATTTATATATATTATTAGTTCATAACTATTCAACCACTATTGTAATCTATCATGTGTATGTGTATGCTACAACTGATGATATTATACAAGTTATTAGCTCAGTTGCATGTTGAATTATAGTTCTATATAAATAAAACTGTAGAAGTCTATCGATGTGTAATAATCTAAATACCATCTTATTTTCTTTCTTCTTTTTTTTTTTTTGGTGGGGGGGGGGGGGGGGAGCGGGTGTAGCTTATTGATGGGAGTTTGTATTGAAAGAGACCGAAACTAACGTATTTCTAAAGAAAGTATGGGAATAGCAAGTTTTGTCGAGATTGTACGATATGGCATGATCATTGCTAATACAAAAAAACTGATAACAAAGAATATTCTTTCATAACTTGACTGAATAACCGACCCATTAAAATGTATATATATATTGTGTTGGTAATGGGTGTACAGCAGTGTTCCCCTCGCTGCCCCATAATGTTCATTTCATCTTGAATGTTACTGTCATTTTCGACTTTGACTAATATTTGAACTGAATTAAGCAACTATACATTTAAAATGTTGTATTTTAACATTATTTCTTCATATACAGCAAGTTTATTTGAAAATTTACAAATCTTGACAAGTACTCAAGCATAGCTCTATAGGGCAATTCCACGCCAAATGAGCCAAAAGTGGAAAAAATCCAATGAGGATTATTTCTGATCTTGTTTATTCTTTCTGGATTATTTCTTCATAAATCATTATCACATAATGATATCTTTCAGTTTACATGATTAAAAAAATAGTGGGCGTCTCCTGATAGGAGAAACAGACACCATACATGAACTTATACACATGGGACTACACAGTGCCTATTTCTAGATTTTCTTTATTTTTTGCATTCCTTTCTATTATTTTTCTGTTTTAAGGTACCAAATTGGATGATTGAATATCACATTATGTGTTCAGATAAAAAAAATCAGTCTTTTGAGAGCCCTAAAGTATATTTTTAATGAATACAAAACTCTGTCCTTCCGTTACTGTCCTTCCGTTACCGAACAGTGAAGCAATATTAACTTTGTGTAATTAATATACCAATAGACATATTTTTTCCAAATAAGTGTTGTAATACTCTTAGAACATTAGGGAATGGATTATGAGCCAATATAACATGATAGTCCACTTAACTTCATAGAGATTGGATCATAACTAAAGGACTTGAAAATCCATGTCCATTTTGCCGTCCTTCCGTTACCGGCCTCATTAGTGTCCATATCTAATAAACGTAATGTAAACAAAAATATAAAAAAATAGGAAATCAACGGTGTCCCACCAAGAGTCTCAGAAATGTAATTTACAATGATGAATCATAAGCAGGATTCTGGAATTATTTGATTTAATTTAAAAAAATTGCGTCTGAATGTCCTTCCGTTACCGTGGAATTGCCCTATAGTCACGGTAGATCTGCAGCAATCAAACGAAATAAAATCAATTCATGGCATGGGAAATTTAACTCTGGAACTCTGATTCTGATTATTTTGTTTTCGAAAATAAAGAGTTACTTTAATCAGATGATAAAACTGGGACTTCGGTACTACATAGCTACATTTGTATATATATTATGGTTGTTTTATCATGTAAATTGTAGCAGAACTTGGCAAAATGTTTGTCATCGTCCTGTAATGATTAGTTTTTATCATGTACATAAATTATTCATTTATTGGTAGGCTTATGCGTAAATGTGTATTTTTATTCAAGTGTTCACTAAAATGTATCATGGTTTTAATATGTATATATTGATGGATTTCTTGCATTGTAATATCAATGTTTGTATTCAAAGTGTACTGGTCTATCTTTTTTAAATGCCTAGCTTCGTATAAAATCAAATAATAGGAAATTTAAATTTCCATATTCTACAACCTCTAGTTTTATTTTGTTCTGTTTTGTTTGTTTGTATACATGTGAGTATGTGTGTGTGTGTGTATGTGTGTGTGTGCGTGTGTGTGTGTGTGTTATTGTGTATATATATATTAACCTTTGAGGAAGGTCTGAAAACACTTGTGTGCACACTGCACACACACAACCGATGACATCCCCGGTTGCTGAAACTGTAAAGACATTTGATTATGTGTTGAAAAAAATTAACAGTCGTCGGTTGTGTTCGGTGTCTTCACTTGATGTGTGTATTTTCAGACGTTTGTAATTGTGTTATATTTATACACATTACGCTAAGTGTAGTGATGTCCTCACTTGTGTGTGTGGGGGTGTGTGTGTGTGTGTGTCTGTGTGTCTGTATAATAGTGAGTATTTGTGTATGTGTTTAAATTAGGGTAAGCATTTTGTTTGTGTGTGTGCCGGCGTACGTATGATTGCTTGTGCATGTGGGTGTGTGTGTTTGTGCGTTTGTGATCCATCCCAAACGGAGATCAAATTGTGACACTGTAACTTCAAACAGTGGACGTATCAGAAACCAGGGATGGTTCCCAACTTTTGGACATAATTTTTAGTGCAGGTAGTTGGAAAATGTATGTACATGTCCTTGCGTAAACGACTATGCTGAAAACATTTGTATATATATTATGGTTGTTTTATCATGTAAATTGTAGCAGAACTTGGCAAAATGTTTGTCATCGTCCTGTAATGATTAGTTTTTATCATGTACATAAATTATTCATTTATTGGTAGGCTTATGCGTAAATGTGTATTTTTATTCAAGTGTTCACTAAAATGTATCATGGTTTTAATATGTATATATTGATGGATTTCTTGCATTGTAATATCAATGTTTGTATTCAAAGTGTACTGGTCTATCTTTTTTAAATGCCTAGCTTCGTATAAAATCAAATAATAGGAAATTTAAATTTCCATATTCTACAACCTCTAGTTTTATTTTGTTCTGTTTTGTTTGTTTGTATACATGTGAGTATGTGTGTGTGTGTGTATGTGTGTGTGCGTGTGTGTGTGTGTGTTATTGTGTATATATATATTAACCTTTGAGGAAGGTCTGAAAACACTTGTGTGCACACTGCACACACACAACCGATGACATCCCCGGTTGCTGAAACTGTAAAGACATTTGATTATGTGTTGAAAAAAATTAACAGTCGTCGGTTGTGTTCGGTGTCTTCACTTGATGTGTGTATTTTCAGACGTTTGTAATTGTGTTATATTTATACACATTACGCTAAGTGTAGTGATGTCCTCACTTGTGTGTGTGGGGGTGTGTGTGTGTGTGTGTCTGTGTGTCTGTATAATAGTGAGTATTTGTGTATGTGTTTAAATTAGGGTAAGCATTTTGTTTGTGTGTGTGCCGGCGTACGTATGATTGCTTGTGCATGTGGGTGTGTGTGTTTGTGCGTTTGTGATCCATCCCAAACGGAGATCAAATTGTGACACTGTAACTTCAAACAGTGGACGTATCAGAAACCAGGGATGGTTCCCAACTTTTGGACATAATTTTTAGTGCAGGTAGTTGGAAAATGTATGTACATGTCCTTGCGTAAACGACTATGCTGAAAACGGAGACGTATAAAGCTGCACACAGAGCCGATTCGATCCGATCCGACTTGTTTTCAGTCAAGCTAGGGTCGGTTTTGCTCAGCCGGAGCTGATTCAACATGTTGAATCGACATCGAATGATGTCCGATTGGCTCTTTTTGCGGCAAAACAGGAGTCCTGAGGAAATGTATATTGAGCTGAACCAACTGAAAACCAATCGGATCGGGTTTGAGTCGGCTCTGTGTGCGGAGGGCTTTAGTGTGCAACTCACTTTGTGTCCTCACTTTGCATGTAAATATCACGCACACATAATAATTATATATGATTCAAAATTACTGTCCCCGATCAGCATGTGTGTGTGTGAGGGTGGAGTTTAGTAGGGTTTTGTTACTCTTCATCTCAATAGGCATACAATAATCTAGTAATTAATTATCATCATTGAGTGAATTTAATATATACATTTGTACAGAACGTTATGTATTGTACTCATACACATGTATATATTCTCGCCCTATGAACTATTATGAATTGTATTTTATTAGTTCAAGTTGTTATCGTGATGACAACTGTTCAAATTTTGACTGAAATATTTTGAGGAGTGGTTTTATTGAAAGAGATCGAAACTAACCCTTATGCAGTTCTCCGTACCCAACTATATTAGGCTGTGGGAATTCCAGTATTCGTGTTATTTGTATTTGTGCATGACGCTCTAAACAAAGAATATTGATTCATCATAGACATGATAGATCGACCTTTAGGTGTGCGTTCCCTTGTTCAGATTTCTGAAGTGGTGTTGAATGTACAGTACGACGTGTATAAAGACACATCATACAAAAATCTATCCACGTAAATGTTCTAGTATTGTAATGTGGTCAAATACAATCCATGTCGTGTGTGCGCGCGCAGAGATCGAGATCGATCGTGGCCGGGACCGAGACCACTGGTTTGAGTTGTGTGAGTGGAGGGGAGTCATCGCCGAGACTGATCGTGGGCTGAGACCAAGACTAAGATCATATAACTCTTGTTTTTAAATTATAATTTGTCTATATGTATTAGTGTCATTTCATTGCATGATTATTTCCCTTTAAAATTATACATCACAATTTCATTTATTTTCAAATTGGGGCTGCTGTTTGGAAAACGAACTCTTGTACTGCTTTTTTGCCGTTCAAGTTGTATCGAAGACTAGCATAGAAAGTTCGGGAAAACCAAGTTATACTGTTGTCGAGTCTGTACGATATGGCATGATCATGACAACCGAGAACAAAGAATAATCTTTCAAAACTTGACTGTGAATAACCGATCCTCTAGATCAGCTTCTATAGTGATGTACAGTACCACGTATTTATTATTATTATTAATATTATATTATTTCAATATAAAGTATTACATAATTCTCTCAATTTACCCCCAAAACTGCGCTCTTTAATCTTAAAGATATATTCTTAAATTCTTCATTACTATAATCAAAATTATTATGTCCATCCCCAATACCCAAATTATATTCCTTTTGAGATTTTTAACTAAATATTCATACATATGCCTAGATTTTAAATCTATTAACATTCCTGTATATCCTGAAACTTTTAATCTAATTTCAAATGTTCGAATATCTACTTGAATATAGTTGCTCATAGCTATACCTAATACCATCTTTCCATTGATGAGGGAATGCACCAAAAATGTCATGAATCTTTAATAATCCTGATTTATTCCCAAGTCTAAAAAGTGAGCAACAAATCTCAAACTACTACATTATATCAGGCACCTTACTTAAACCTCGTTGAAATAAATCTTGATCAAAGATCATTTTATTTCCTAAGCACACATGTCTATTATTAAAAACAATGGGATTCATCTTCTCATCAAAGTGTCTACAATTTTCTATATCTTGCCAAACTTTCAAAATGTCTACATAAACATGATAAAAGGGTGGTACTTCTTTTAAATCCATCTTATGAATATCATAATCACATAAAAACACCATCCTTCCTCCTACTGATCTACAAACATATTCAAAATAAACCTTCCATCCCAAATGCTTATCCCCATACTACGTTTAAGCCACATTATTCGTCGAGTTTTTACAAAAAATTTCAAAATTGTTCAGTCTAAGTCCTCCAAATTCATAATTCTAATACAAAATGTTGCCCATCATTGTTAAATCCCTTTGCTTCCACCACCCTAATAATCGTTTTATCTTACTTAATATTTCTTTGTAATTCAAATCATCTTTCCGTATTTTGTTACGTGTGTAATACACACCTAAAATCTTTATTTCATGAACTAAATTTCCAAAGGTGGGTTCCCGTGGTATTACAGTGTCACAACCCATCCACAAAAAGTTTTTTTTTCCTTATTAACTTTAAGTAAACTAATTTTCTCAAAATCTTCAAAAATATTTTGTAATCTTTTCATGTATATCTTTAACAAATATTGTAATATCATCAGCAGTCTTGTTTAACTTCATGATCTCCAAGTTTAATTCCTTGGAAATTAACATCTTTCCTAATAACAATAGCCAATGTTTCAATGGCTATCAAAAATAAATAAGGCGAGAGAGGATCTTCTTGCCTCACCCCTCTCAAAATATAAAAAAAAACCGTTGAATGCTACTTAATTTATCTTTATATAACATTTTTACCCAATTACAAAAAGATTCACGAAATCCAAATAATGTCATTGCTTAAATAAATACCTATGTGAAATAGAATAAAATGCCTTCTCAAAATCAACGGCGCCTAAAAATCCAACAGATCTATTCAATGAATACAATACCATTATAATCTTTTAAACGTACTGCCTCTCCTATATTTATATTTGTAATAATCCAACTTGATCATAATGGATTATTTCCCCAAGAACTTCTTTCATTCTCTTTGCCAAAACTGTGCATGTGAATATCACACACGCACACACACACACACACACACGCGCACACACACACACACACCGTGACACACACACATTATATACCAAAATATATGACCGCCCCCTATTTGCATATTGCATGTGGGTGTGTATGTGTGTGAGGGTGGGATGTACTAGGGTTTCGTTACACACAAGATAGTCCAGTAATTAATTATCATCATCGAATGAATTTAATATATACAGAGCGTAACAAAAAAAGCGTGACACTTTTGAACATTTTTTCCAAATTACATTTGTATATATTTAGAAGATTTGTTCATGTCGATGGATGTCCAAAGGTCTCATCTATCAAGTGCCACTAACAAAACAAATTTTCGTTCACGCTTGGGCAAACACTGACTGTTTTTGTACAGAGTGTCAAAAATGGCTTGCGCCAATTTGAAAGAAGAGGGACAATTAAACCAGCAGACCGAATAACTACTCCCATTCAAACAAATTGCTCTTTGCCATGAATTTAAGATTATTTTATGATAGTGTAATCATTTTGTGGCAATTTTCTATCATAATTTAAATGATTTCATTGCTTTATGCATGGGTTAGAATAAATAAGCCATAGATTGATAGATAATGAAAGGATTTGCATCGTTAATGACAAAATTTCCAGCCTGTCCTCATTAACGATGCAAATCCTTTCATTTAGTGTGACACATACAAAAGATGACCCAGAAGCATGCATGAACGAATATTCATGTTGATAGATTGATGGGCTGATTGATTGATTGGATTGATAGATTGATGGATTGATGGATGGATGGATGGATGGATGGATGGATGGATGGATGGATGGATGGATGGATGGATTGATTGATTGATTGATTGATTGATTGATTGATTGATTGATTGATTGATTGATGGATGGATGGATGGATGGATGGATTGCTGGATTGATTGATGGATGGATTGATCGATTAAATGATAGATTGATGGATGGATGGACTGATTGATTGATTGATTGATTGATTGATTGATTGATTGATTGATAATTCGGTTGAATGATTTGAAGATTAATTGATTTGGTACTTTTTGAATGAATGACTGGCATGTGGTTTTGATGTGTCTGTGCTTTAAAAAATATCTTGAAGTAATTACCCCTTATTAATGTTCACCCATGCATATAAAACAATGAAATCAGTTAAATTATGATAGAAAATTGCCACAAAATTATTACACAATCATAAAATATTCTTAAATTTATGGCAAAGAGCAATTTGTTTGAATGGGAGTACTTATTCAGTCTGCTGGTTTAATTGTCCCTCTTCTTTCAATTTGGCGCAAGCCATTTTTGACACTCTGTACAAAAACTGTCAGTGTTCGCCCAAGCGTGAACGAAAATTTGTTTTGTTAGTGGCACTTGATAGATGAGACCATGGGGCATCCATCGACATGAACAAATCTTCTAAATATATAAAAATGTAATGTTGACAATTTTTTCAAAAGTGTAAAGCTTTTTTTGATACGCCCGGTATACATTTGTACAGAACGATGTTATAATGCACAGTACGGTACAAACATGCATGTAGTATATTTTAGCTCTATGAACTATTATGAATTCCATTTCATTTTACACAACTGTTTATAGCTAGCTGATGCCGTGCTGGCAATTGTCAAGTGATAATGAATGTAACTTTGTTGAATTCAAATTTTGACTGAAACATAAAAGCAGAAAAATTCACACAATAAAAAACGTAATCTTTTGAGAGGTGGTTAGTTCTTGTGAACTTCACGTGAAAATGTAAACTTGCATTTATATTTGTTGTATTTTTGATAACGGACAATACAAATCAATCAATCAATCAATCAATCATGAATTGAAAGAAATCCAAACTAACGCGGTTCGACCGTTTCTGCGTACTATAGGTCGTGGAAATTCCTGTATTTGTGTTATTTGTTTATTGTGTGCATGAACCTCTATTGGAGAACAAAGAATATTACTCATCAGAATTTGATTGAATAAACCGACCTTTGGGTTTAAGCTCCCTACAATTGTTCAGATTGCTGAAGTGGTGTCGAATGTACGTAAAGGTCCACTATAGTGTAAGACACATCATACAAAAACCTCTCCACGCAAATGTTCTTGTATTATAACGTGGTCTAATAAAATCCATGTTTTGTGTTAGTGTTTGTGTTTGTGTGTATGTGTGTGTGTGTGTGTGTGCATGTGTGTGTGTGTATGTGTGTGTGTGCTCGAGTATAGTGAAACATTCGAGGGCAGATCATTATACGCACTATAACAGCCTATTTATCTTTTCGATATTATCATGCTTGTATATAACTATGCATAAGCAGGTAATTTCATCAAATCAAATGTAGTTTTGTAACATTTCGCTGTCGATCCTCCTCTATATTCACATTAAAGGGGCAGTCCGGACGATTTGTCAAACAATACAGTTTACTGGGAATAAATGAAGGGAAATGCTTGAATATCTTCATGATTTTACTCACTTTGGTTATTTTCTAAGAGATTTTTCTAATAGCAGTAACCCTGAGGAAATAATTAGATTTACCGCACAAAATCATGAGACACTTCCGTAATTTCCTCACTTTTCTCAATTTCTTGGGTAGGCTTGAATCCGGTGCAGCTGCATTGTGATCATTGTATGTGACATACACAATACCTGTCTTCCATAACCATTACTAGTGGAAAGATAATTAAAGAGGCTGTTAATGGTACTAAGATCGATAGCATCCATTATTTTTAAAGAAATTAATCGTCGAAATTAACTTTAACTTAACATTTGTTTGTTAAAGTGATATCACAGTCGAAACCTTCCAACTGATAGGTTTTGTCGCATTTTACAAAATTGCACTGCACAAAATAGACTGCGCATACCCCATATTTATAATGATTACAAATATGATATGATCATGTTAAAGAGGAATTAACATATCTAGCGACACAAACATATAGTCAATACAATATCAAAGAAAGTGAGATACATTGTTTAATTATCGATCGAACTTGATCGAGTTTCCCGACTTTTTTAGGGGTTTAAATAAATATATTTATCAGTCTCTTATAGTTTATGACTATTTAACAATTATTATTGTAAATCATATTTTCATTAAAATGAAGTAAATACAAACATGATATAATGATATATTTAATATGTGTATGTGTATGCTGCCACTGCTGATATTATACAAGTATATACTCAGTTGCACTTTGATAATTGTATGTGAATAAAGCTGCATAAGTCTATTAGAGTGTAATAATCCAAATACCATCTTTTTTGTTTCTTTTGTATGGGGGGGGGGGGGGGGGTGGCTTTTTAGTGGGAGTTTGTATTGTAAGAAACCGAAACTAACACATTTCTATAGATGTGGGAACACCAAGTTATATTTTTGTCAAATCTGTACGATGTGGCATGATCATGCTATAAATACAAATCTGAGAACAAAGAATAGTCTGTCATAAACATGAATAAATAACCGACCCTTGATCATAGTATTATAGGCCGCATCAAGATAGAAACATGTAACCACGCCAATTTGCCTGTATTATGACTTGTGTACTTATGGCGCCCAAATAAAATCCATTCAATGTATGTGTGTGCGCGCGCGCTTGTGTGTGTGTGTGTGTTTGTGGGTGTGTGTGTGTGTGTGTATGTGTATACTTTTGTGTATGTGTATAAGTGTGTGTGTGTGTGTGTGTGTGTGTGTGTGTGCGTGTGTGTGCGTGTGTGTGTGTGTGTGTGCGTTTGTTTGTGTGTACAAACAAAAAGTGTATGTGTGTGAGTGAGACTGCCGATACACTGTTACATTGTTGCAGGTGCACCTGTATGCATTTTGAATTGGAACAACAACATTTTCTACAGTCTAGCATCGTTTTGATTCGTTTGTCAAATAGCATGAGTCACTGTGGGGGAATACCAATATTTTAGCAAATTACGAAATACGTCTATTTGGCGACGCCCTTTTCTTTTCAGGCTTTTGGCGCCAATTCGTAATAATAATATTAATATCATCATAAATACAGCGGTTCGCAGTCTGACGCCGCACATTCAGCTTCAACCTGCATATCAGTATCGGCATTGTGTTTTCCTTGCATCTGTAGTCCCGAAGTCATGTAAGTAATGATTTTAATGAGAATAGTTATCTTGTGACTTTGTAAGTCGACTTGGTTTTGTTTGAAATTTTTGTTTCAGTGCTATGAAATAGAATTCATCGTTTATTTCATATAAAAAGCAGATACAGATTTGTACAGTTACAATATAACGTATAGCACCTATACCATGCATGTATATACTATAAGAAGCATAAAGCTTGTTGAGTAAGGACACCCTGGTTAAAGTTTTTCGAATAAGCTACGATTGTTTCTTATATATAACTCTTGTCAATATTTTGATCGTGGAAATATATACATGTATAATATTTTTTTTAAATAACGTTATGGTTCTAATTTACACAATCATGTTCACATACCTAATAGGTGGCACATCATGCAAGGATATGCCCAGTACACTGGCCGCCCTTAACTTTATTCTTTTGTAATGTATCAATGATTTAGATATGAGGTTATATTTTGTTGTAAAATTGACTCCCGTCTATACAAAAAAAAACCGTATAAGTTTAAATTAAACATTAATCATGTTTAGTATTAGTCATTAATGAATTAATCATTAATTAGTGCACCAGCTGTCTATGTGATGTGCTCTTGTATAGTTAGTCGTAAGCAGTGATGAGTATAGCGTGTCGATCAACTTTAAAGGTATAGTACAATTTTGGTCAAACACAATTTTAGTAACTCTACAGTTATAATTCAATGATGCTTGAATGGTATAGAAAAAACATATCAACGGATACGTTTTAGTTGTTCATTGTTTCACTGTTTTCATTTAAAAGCAGTCGTTAACACAAGAGTTTCAAACATATTTTATCAAAATCATGAATGTAATATTTGTTAAAAACAAATTTTTAATAGAGAGGTCATCAAAAACAATTTTAAAAGCATTTCGGTATATTTTCAAAAATGTGTAGGATTTATAAATTATTGAATAAAAGTTAGTCCCCAACATTTATTCCAATCGAATATAATTCTGGATATTCCAGCTGTTTCGGAACCGATTTTGGTCAAACAAAGTTGATTATGGCTTTAAAATTGTGTGCTACTTCAAGCGTTATGCTTAGTTTTTCATTACCTCACAAAAAAGAATTTTTGAAGTGCCCTCTGAACCAAAACTGAACCATACTTTTACCGTCGATCTGACTACATTAAGAGCACGCTCCGTTTATAACTATATGCTTTTTACGAATTTCACCTCTCTTTTTTCTTCTCTCGGAAACAATGTTTAATATAACACAGGAGATTTGTTTATAATTGTCATGTCAGCATAATCGTTTTTCATTTAATTAATTCATAACAATACTTCTTCGCTTTGTTTTTGCATGCAGGGCGAGTGAAGGAAACAAAGGTAAAGTAACACTGTTGTGAAGTTTTCTAGTTTTTCAGTTCGTCATAAAATATTATAAAAGTTAATACAAGATGTAGAAGTAGTCACTACATAAATGTTTCGGACCTTATCATGGGCGTAGGAGCACATTTTTTACAGAGGGCTGAGGTCTTTAGCCTGAATATCTATACTTCCAATTTTCACCCGACAACCAAAATTATAAAAAAAGGTCTTTAGGCACTCGTTATAACACTTTTAAATTGCATGAGTGTGCTTGGAAAAAAGTGCAAACGTTTAGGGTGAAATGCTTTAAAAGGTAAATATTATGAAGTGTTGAAGTTGATGATAATCATTGAAAGTTAGGTTATTATATATAGTGTTGTTGTTATTGTTGTTGTTGGTGTTGGTGGTGGTGTTTTCGTTGCTGCCATTTAACTATCGGGAGTATTCATTAAAGGGACTTAGTAACATTGTCCAAATCCTCAAAATCAAATTGGAATGTCAACGGTTCCCTCACAACTTGTTGTATTCGTATGAGCAATAAAAGCATGGGACAGGTTTCGGTTTTTCAAATTTCCCTTTCGTTAAAAAGATATTTACGATTCAAGTTTTCAGATGTTAAACAATCCAATGGATCGTGAAAACCGTGTACAAAGTGAGTGCAATGAGTTAGTGAATATCACTTTGCATTTTTGCTAATTTCTCCGCCATATAACTTCCATTTAACTTGAAATTTTCACACAACACCTAGTGGACATATCCGATAACAACAATATACATTGTATCAACCACTCATCACTTTTTGCACATGTAAACAAAGTTACTAAATCCCTTTAAATAAGCAAGGAAAAAGAGAACTTCCATTACTCCGTTGTGAATTAGCATAATAATATTAAGATTAAGTGGTCTTGTATGGCTGTACTGTTTTACAATTCCAATAAATGCACTTAACCACTGAATAAAAATGGATATTTCAAACAGCATTGTTTCACAACCATAATTATTTGCATTCAACCATGTGCTGTTTCACATGCATGTGCAAGTTCTTATGACTTTTGAAATTAAGTTATTGTTTGTGCGTGTTCAGCCATGGAGTGTTCTGTTTGTTTGTTTGTGTGTTTTTGTTTGTTTGTTTGTTTGTTCGTTTGTTGTTGTTGTTGCTTTTTTTTTTTTTTTGGGGGGGGGCTTTCAAGTTTGTGTAATGTTAATATCGTGTTTTTATCTTAATAGGTCGGGACCAGCCGCTGCCTGCGAGGGTCGTACAGAAAAACGCTGTGATTAATTTTGATCCGTGTCAGCCAACCGATGGCAACGTGACACTCACTGCACAGGAAGCCAATGTAACCATGTAAGCATAATTTAAAGGGGGTTTCTCCAAACCTAATATGAAAGGACAGCAATTTTACAAACCCAAAGTGCAAGATTAAACAACTTTGGATTTTCTATTCGAAAGTTATGATTGCGTCCGGTTTTGTTTGCCGCCCTTTCTAGATGGCAATTTGCCAGAATCTGCGATCCCACACTTGAAAAAAAATCTTCCCCTCACTTCATACATAGATTGTTACTTTTTAATTCTGTTTGAATATCACTAGACCATATGCAATGTATATTGTGTTACCTTGAAATAATGCACAATCGACTCTTCTCTATTAAACATCTATTTTTGTTCACAGTTCCAAAGAAGTTGTTCTTGAGTGACTTCACAGACGCACTACTTTGATAATTCAAATTATGATTTTAGAAAACCATTCCATACAAATAGTTCAAGTTCAAGTTCAAGTTCAATATAACATTTATTTCCAAATATTTTCAATTACATACATTAATAGAATTTGCAACAATATAATTGGAGGTGAACATCTCTGAAAGCACAGCTTGAAACGAGAGCACCTAATTAAAAAAACATTATCAAAAACCTTATAGGTAACAATTGAATAACAGACAAAACATCACGAAAGGACTAGACGCATAAACAAGAAAACAAAGGCTAAGCAGCCAGAAGGAACAGGAGGAAAAAAGGACAGGCACAAGACAAAAAAAAAAACAGGAGAAAAGACAACAAGGCAACAATACAATGCATATTCAATAAGAATAACGGTTGATCAATCTAATCATCTTATATAAAGAGAAAGTGTTTACACTAAAATTAATCAAAAATTCTAATTTTTTTTTTCTTCAAAAATTCAAAAATTCAAAACCCTCACTTAACTATGAACAGGAATAAAAAAAAAAAATGTAATCTTATCTTAAAACAATTCAAAGATGGTGCATTTCTTATATCACTAAATAAATAATTCCATTTTTGGGGCCTGCAAAACGAATATTATGTTGGTATGACAAAGTTCTGGGTCTGGGCAAATGTATTAATGATGAGGAGCGTGTATTGTAATTATACAAGCTCTGATTTGTATCGCAATAAATAAATTTGTTTATACATTGATAAATAAAAATACACTGCTGGTAAGTGGTAATATCTTTCAAAGTGAGCAACTTTAACTTAGAATATAGTACGCCGGCTTTTGATCTCGGGTTTGCTCCCGATATGATTCGAACTATTTTATTTTGCTTTGCAACCAATTTTGTTAGGCTAGACTGAAAAGTACTTCCCCACACTAAATTACAATAAGACAAATAGGGCAAGACAAGTGTGGAGTACAACATCCGTAATACGTCAACTGGTAATACATAGCTTAATCTAGATATAATACCAATATTCTTTGATATCTTTTTCTCCAACTCTTGAATATGAAATTTCCATGTTAACTTTGAATCAATAATTACACCAAGAAATGTATTTTTTTCAACCCTAGGAATCTCCACATTATTTAATTTAACCTTAACAGAGTCAGTGTCATATAATTTATTTCGATTACTAAAAACAATGTAATTACATTTGCGGGGATTAACAGATAGCCTATTTGCCTGGAACCACGTACACAGCTTAGAGAGATTATCATTTACTTGGTCTTGCAAAGAAGCTAAATCTTTACCACTAAACAATATGTTTGTGTCATCTGCATATAATATGTATGAAGGGGTATTTGACACATTTACAATATCATTTATATACAATATAAATAACAGTGGTCCTAACAGAGATCCCTGTGGAACCCCACATACTATTTTCTTAGATTCTGACATCTTGTTTTTATATTTTGTACATTGATAACGATTGGAGAGGTAGCTATTGTACCAACTGTGTGCTAGTCCTCGAATTCCATAATGTTTGAATTTAGTTAACAATATCATGATTTATAGTGTCAAATGCCTTTGACAAATCAACAAAAATGCCAATAGGAAAAGAATTTTCCTCAAACGTATCAACAATCTTATTTACAATGTCAGTCAAGGCCATGGATGTTGAATATTTATTACGAAAACCATATTGATAGCTACCCAAAATATTATTCCGATCAAGGAACTTAACAGTACGATTATAAACAATCTTTTCCAAAATCTTAGAGAAACAAGGGAGGACTGATATAGGTCGGTAATTTGACAATTCACATTTATCACCACTCTTAAACACAGGAGTTATCCGAGCAATTTTTATTTTATCTGGGAAGATTCCTGCTGATAAGGATTAATTAATTATATAGCATAATGGTTTACTAATTTCTTTTATTATACATTTCATAATGCGAGGACTAAAATCATCAATTCCAGAGGCTGTATTATTCCGAAAGGAGTTTGCAATGCTGCATAAAACAGCCTCAAATGTTGCATAAAAATACATAGTATTCATACAAGGATTAGGTAAATAATCCATAAAATCAGTGGTATCACGTGGTATCAACTTGTCAAGATTTGGACCAACCTGAGTAAAATATGAATTAAAAGCATTGGCAATTTCATAAGAATCAGTAGTTAATTCACCATTACACTTCATTTGCATTTCAGAAACTCCTTTACTTCCTTTATTTAAGACCAAATTTATGAGATTCCAAGTCAATTTAATATTACATCTATATGCAGCAAATTTCCTCTGAAAATATTGCTTCTTCACATTCCTTATTGTATTATTTAAAGTATTTCTAAAGCCTTTATATTTTAATTCATTAAAGCTGCTAGGTTTATACAAAAATTTCTTATACAATATTTTTTTGTATTTAATGGAGCGTAATAAACTGTCAGTCATCCAGGGATTTAGCTTTCTCTTACCCCGGCGTTTCTTCTTTAATGGAAAATATTTATTAAAGAGACATAACAAGATAGATTCAAAAGAATTGTAAGCTTCATTAACATTTTCCATACCATAAATATTATCCCAGCAGTATGTACCAAGATCTTTCTTCAGTGCATAAATACTTTCTTTATTTACACTTCTCACATAAACATCAGTATTTACTCTACCATCTTTGCTTTGATTATTTAATTCAGTTAGCTGAAATACAGGTAAGTGATCAGTTATATCACAATAAAACTGTCCACTTTGAACAGGCTTATTAAACTGGTTCGTAATAATATTGTCCAACAGGGAAGAAGTTGCATTAGTAATGCGTGTAGGCCTTGTTATAAGAGGTAAGCAATAATTAATAAATAAAGTATTAACAAAGTCATTTACATCATTATCGGTGCTATATTTCAATAAATCAATATTAAAATCACCCATAATATATATCAAATTTTTTTTTTTTTTCAACAGCGGGGAAATCTTTAAGTCGAAAGCCTCATTAAAATTTCGCAAATTTGTACTTGGAGGCTTATGTACACGACACCAATAACAATATTCTTCCCTACAGACTGACAAATTTCAATAAAAATAGATTCGTACAAAGCATCACCATTTACCAAATCAGGTCTCTCAAAATAAGTGTAGGAGTCCTTTACATATAATCTAACCCCACCACCTAATCTATCGTATCTATTCAAACACACAGAGTTATAACCTGGCATATTAAGCAGTTTGTCAGCATCTCTCAGCCAAGTCTCAGATAAGCCTATAACATCAAAATCAAATTCAAGCAAGTTTAAGAAATTGGAGATTTGATCAAATTTTTATGAACACTCCTTGAATTAAAGTGTATAGAAGAAAAATGAGCTTCGCGAGAATTTACATCCTTAAACTTACTAACAAAGTCATCAATATCATAATACTTGGATTGCAAATTAGAACAATTTTGAAAAAAATGTGCATCAGGATCAAGACCCCTATTACCAAATAGGGTTTCCCCAACTGCAAAACCATCAAAGTGCAGGTCTTTTAGTCTATCCTGACTGGCACTATTTTGTTGCATATCAGTTAATATAAATTGAATATAAATCATTTGAAACCTTTAACTTTTCCCATATTAGATTTTTTTAAACATAAATAATCAACGAGTAATGGAACGATCCTCAAAATCCAATACGTTACTGCATATTCCGGCAGCCATGGGACTACACCCTGTTTTGAGGTATAAGTTTTTTATTTTGTATTATTGATTATGTTTCCTTAGGTAGTGCATATAACCAAACAGAAAACTGGAACTTTGTCAGTGTTCAGCCATTTTAGATATGGGCAAGAACAAAATGGCTGCCAAAATAGCCTATTTTAGGCCTTCAAAATTTAAATTTGGCTCGCATATACCTTGGGAGATGGTCTACATGTTTGCATAATTAGTTTTTTGAAAAGTTTTAATTTCTAATAAATTATGCAAATTTATGCAAAAATCTATTTGTAGTCTTTAAATTATTAATTTCTTGCTTGGAATAAGCTATGTATGTGTATATGGTCGATTCCAACGAAAAGTGTACACGGCATGTTCAGACCTATTTGATTTTCTTGAAGGGTCCTACAATCATTGCATTTATATTTTTTTCTACAGGAACAAAAAACATGCTATTTTTGACCAATTTTGAAAAAAATCTCTTAACGTTTTTTTGAGCGGTTAAATTCTTAGAATGAAGACTTGATACGAATTGGTTTATTTTTACATGGGAAGTTGTTGCATAATGTCAGGACTCATTATATGAGCTTTTGTAAGTAACTGGCAATCATGTGATTTTGGGTGATTTTTTACCCAGTGGTAAATTTTAAGTGTTGCCTACGAATACATTTTTTAGCACTCATAACCTTATTGAAAAATTCGTCACACGATTGAAAATGTGTGCTCAACTTAAACCTTCATGTGTATATTATTGATATGCATTATCAAAAATCATAGTGTTTTTATTGTAAAGCCGTCAGAAACGTCAAAAGCTGAAGAAAAAAAATGGCATTACCTACGTATACACTTCAACATGTCGTAGCTTCAATATGTATGTAGATTAGTGAGAGATAACTTAGTAATAGATGGAATATAGCATAACGCTAATATGTGCAAGGATTTATCATTTTCATATAATGATTTTAGGAGATATTCAACAAAATGTGTTGCATTCGTAAGTAATTTTTAACAAATTAAACGTTACTTACGAATACAAACATGACATAGGGAGTTTGATTCCTGCGCTGACATGATTTCAAACTGCAATATCACGTAGATATTTTGGATATTTGAAGAAAATGAGCGTGTTATGGTATGAAACAAATTTCCTTTTCATGCGTTATAATTTTCATATTTTGGGGGCATTTAGATTACGAGCACACCAGGTTAAAAAAGTTACTTTTTTTGCCCCATTTAACATTAAAGGGATAGTTGAGTTCTGGTAAGGAGAGTACAGTTTTGGTGAAACTGAATTTTAGTAACCAAAACCTGCATCATTACATTACAAACTAATAGTTATAACTAGAAAGGAACACAAAATTACAAATGACGTAGTAAAGATCATGTTATCATTAAAAAAAGAGCCGTTAAAACTTATGAGGGCGCTCTCTAAACACTCATCGGTTTCAACCATTTTGAATAAAATATTGTGCATGTGATGCTTTGTTGAAATAGTGATTATATAGAGAAATAACCAACAACTATTTAAATACCTATTTTGTAACTTTTTGAAAAAAGGAAGCATTTTTTTAAATTTTTAACGGCTGGTTCAAAATTCTCTAATAATCCTGGGGCCCCAGGTTTATTACAAATTGTTATATTTATGGATATTTCAGCCGTCTCTGAACCGATTTTGATCAAACAAAGATGATTTTATTATTTAAATATTATGCTCTTTCAAATTTTACACTCAGTTTGTCATTACCTCACAAAAAAAATAAGTAGTCTAGCGCCCTCTCTACCAAAACTCAACTATCCTTTTAAACGATTTTCTCCTCCTTGTTTAACAAACGTAATCATTTTGTGTAATCAATCAATTGTGTTTTAGTTAGTATAAAAATCATCATTTTAATAAATACATTTATGTGTATGATTCGAAGGCATCCTTTGGCAATAGATTAAAATCAAAATAACGATAGTCAATGCTTTAATAAGAACATTAATGTGGCATTTTATCATGGGGACACTCTGTATTCGTAGGTACAATGTACTCGTAGGTAACAAGACAAAAGTAAACTTTCGGATATTAAAGCCCATTTGGATGTCACAATCAAACTGATAAGTGTGCGCTTTCTAAATCTGACCAGATGCTTTCATCATCTAGAGTTTCGACTTAAAATATTATTTATTTTGTTTACAAAGTTCCGAATACACAAAAATAACGATGTCATCATTGATTTTTTAAATCGGTTAATATAAAAAAAAAAAATTAAAAAACGACATGCATCTGATGGCCCACTTTTTGCATCAAGATGATCGACCCATTCGATCCAAAAGCAATTGCGGTTGTTCGAATTGCATTTTGGTATTTTTGTCTACGAAATGTTCCTTGTAAAAACATATATCATGGAGTCTGTGTACATGGTATCTACGTTGACGTATGCACTATGATTTTTGGCGAATAGTTGTATATAAACCACATGATAAGTCGACGTAATCGATTACTTTCATTTGTATTCCTATCACACGAGAGATTGAATCAGATATGGCTCTTTATAAAGTAGGTAAAATACCGAAGAACACACCATTTGACGTCTTAAAGGGACTTAGTAACATTGTCCAAATCCTCAAAATAAAATTTTAATTCTAGCGGTTCCCTCATACCTTGTTGTATTCGTATTAACAATAAAATCATGGGACCGGTTTTGGTTTTTCAAATTTCCCTTTCGTTACAAAGATATGTACGATCGAAGTATTCAGATAAGAAAAACTCCCCCGGAGTTTTGAAACCGTGTACAAAGTG
The DNA here is from genome assembly GCA_037951105.1 of Echinarachnius parma. Taxonomy (NCBI): domain Eukaryota; kingdom Metazoa; phylum Echinodermata; class Echinoidea; order Clypeasteroida; family Echinarachniidae; genus Echinarachnius; species Echinarachnius parma. The sequence goes on from JBAMJV010005492.1 coordinate 106,251, forward strand.
AGTGCAGAGAGTTAATGAATATCACTTTGCATTTTCGCTCATTACTTAGCCGCATGTAATGTCCATTTGACTTGACATTTTCACACAATACCCTGTGGACATATGCGATAACAACAATATTCATTGCATCAACCCTTCATCACTTTTTGCACATGTCAACAAAGTTACTAGATCCCTTTAATATACTATATAAAGGTGGTTAGAATGATATGTATGAAATGGCACTTCATGTAATACATTGGCTCAATTTTATTAAATTATTTATCTCACAGTACACCCTTACCCCCTCCGAAAAAATGAATGGAAAAACAGTCACTTTCAGCTATACCATATCCCAACCGTTCTCCCATTACCTCAGATATATACTTTTTGTATCTTGGGTAGATAGAAAATTCGATTATTTTTTTGTAATATCGCAATTTTGTTTTAGTTAGTATATCTATAAGATGATACAACTTATTATAATTTTCTTTATCTAATATTTATATCACATATAACAAGAGCGTGTACACTGAAATATTGATACTGTTAAACAGATTATGATTGCTATAAAGATGTATTTAAAGGCCAGTTTTGTTGTTAAAAAGTAAAATAACGTAATTGAAAACAATGATGATGCCGTGTTGTGATATATTCATATGCTGCCGTTTGATTGTATTAATATTATTGCAGCCTTACATAATGTACACAGAAATCTCCAAGAATATCTTCGTTTATAATATTATTGATAAATGTAGCACATAATAAGATTAACCTTATATTTTAGCACTTTACAATAAATACTGTAATACACAAAACTGGAAACAATACGAGTTAATCTTAGAAACATTCCAATTAAATTGGAGGGTTCGAATCAAACTAAGTAAGCTGTTGGGATATGCAGGATTGACCAATGTGTTTCATAAATATTCAACCCCTTAAGAACATGATAAGAGCGCTGTATGAACTGTTTTTAGGAATCTCAAATGATCCTATATTGCATTTATCAAACAGATAATATAATATATTTTATTAATATTATTACCACTCATCGTTTGAGCAATCGTTTCAAATGTATGTTTGTAATCCATACAGCTTATCGTAACTTCTATGTTATGTGCACGCTGATGTACACCTTATACAGGGATTCACCCAAATATCAAAACAAATATATGCCCTCTCTTTCTCAAATTCGTGTTTTTATAGCTCTTTCAGGAACAGTACATATTTACAGATCATAGGTATACAAGTTGTTTTTCGTATAGTCCAAATACAGTAATTAACTTTGCCTACTACAGGTATCTTGAAATATATGAACAAAATAATGTTACCTACGAACACACTATAATATTCGTTTCTGTATTACCCAAATGTATCGTATCTCTAGAAATTCCAGATTTAACCTTTTCTTACATAATATTTGCAATATCAATGATGTGGATACTATCGATCAACATTAGTAATTAAAATAGTCAGGTTTAAATGTCCAAATGTTCACATTGAATATATATTTTGTTTTGAGGACACTACTTATAGTGTCAGTGTAAATTGTTAAGAATTATATTTACACCCAATTTATTGTAAGCACATTTGTATGATCGTATCTCACTTAGAACTGACAAGGGACCCCCATATTTCGTGACAGTCACTGTGAATAAAAGGTTGTTGTTACCTACGTATAAAGTAAATTACATGTTGCCTACGAATACTTATTTTCACGTACATTGTTTATGTGTCATATTTTTGCGCACAAACCTAAATTTGATATTTTTGGAAAGGGTATTTCCCACTCTTTAAAATAGTGGAAAATAATTCTGATTCACATATTATTAAATAAATTATGAAAAGTGATACAACCTCATGTTTTTAAGACAGGAAAATCTCAACACACTAATGAAACATTTGAACTTAAACATTTATAACAGAGTGATGTTTAAAACACAATATGTGAATGTATTCCATGATTAGCATCTAATAGATGAAATAAAAGCAAATGTTTGCATGAAGCAGATTGATTTGGAGTTCCATTACATTACATGTCGACTTAACATGTGCAAAAGGATTAAACAATCAAAGCAGTTTGAAATTCGAACCTAAAATTTGGCCGTGTACATTTTTCGTTGGAATCGACCATATATATATGTTATACTTTAGCTATTATTTGAGAAATGGAGTAAAAATGGTATAAACAGAGTATCAGATATTTTTACTCATGGCGATAGGGAAAATCAAACAAACGTTAATAATCATTTACAGTAAAATAATTTACTCGTAACGTTTGAATATTTGAAATTGAAAAAAGCTTTTCCAGATGTTTAGTTAGAGAAAATAAGACACTATCATGATAATACTAATATACATATAGCAGATAATGAGTATATAATTGAAGTAACGACAAACGATACGATTGATATTTCGTGTACAAAATTTTAAAAAATGTTATACTATTTTGTTGAAAATTAAATTAACAAAACCTATAATATGGAATACGTGGCAAATTGAGTTGCAATTACCACAATTATTTCAATAGAAACCTGTCTTTTGTTTTAAATTCTTACAAATAAAGCACAACAAAGTGAGACAGTTCAACTTTAAATTTATTCATAATATTCTTACATTTAAAGACAATTTATTTTAATGGAAAATTTCATAAATTTATGACTTGTAATGTTTGTAATGAGAATGAATCCCCAATGCATGTTTTGTTATATTGCCCTGCGGTTAGACATTTTTGGAAACAAATAAAAAGGTTGATATATAAATGCACTCGTAAACATGTGACAATAAACGGAAAGTTGTTACTAGTAGGACATCAGATTGAACACAACGATTAATTTTTTATGAATATGATAATTAATTTTGCACAATATGTGATTTTTAAGAGATATATGTTGAAGCATTTTAAGAATAAGAGTTTTAACACCAAAACAAACGCAAACTTTGACACAGATATAAGACGAATTGAACAACATGTATAATTTATGAATTTGTTTGCTATTTTGTACCCTGCTTATTTTATGAAATGAAGTTCCTCGGCTGAGGCAAAAAACAAAATATATATTTATATATATCTCTGTTATGCCTCAATTAACAACTTTTCAACATAAAAAAATTGCAAAACTAAATTTGTCCTTCTATTTCTTTGTTTTTGGAATTTCTTATGTATTTCTTTGTATTTTTAATTTATGTATTATATTGTTTCTTTTCAATTTTTTTTCTTGACCAATGTCCAACCACTTATAGCCTACAAATGAATAATTGCAGTGATTAGAATGAAAAATAATGAAGATTTTATGAATCCTAGGAAAAAGTCTATTTCCATAGGAATTGTACACATATCACACCATTGACCGTTTTCTGGCCTAACATTCACTTACAAAAGGTCGCGTGACATTGTAATGGTATGCCCGTCATCACAAATTTGGTCTCAAAAGATGCGCAAGACTTTGAAGAAAAAATCAAGAAGACGCACAGTGATACATGCCCGTGTTTCGGGGAGGGGGGGGGGGGGGGGGGGGAGGGGTTCTGCCTCTAGCAATGTTAGCGTTAAGGATTCTCCTATTCTTCATTTCCTGAACCCAGAGCACACATTTCTGTCGTTTTGTCGTTTTCGTACCTTGTTGCATCCACATCTAAATGAAAGTCATGGGTTGCAACATTTAATTTATGTTTGCAAATGCAAGTTTCTCTTTTGGCAGCATTGCCAAAGGTATGGGTCACTTTGTTTCGTCATCTTTCCTGTATCCGAATTAGTGCAGTGGGATCCAATATCGATGGATTCAACTCTAATGCACTGTTCCACCCATCGAAAGATGGGCACTATAAACATTCTCTGTCAAAGCTTCAGTTGTTGGTGGAAATTACAAGCTTGTGTTTCGTGATAAAATCTGTATCACTTTTTGGGTGTTGGCAAATTATGTTCTGTGTGACGGCCAGAGCCAGATTCTGAGAAGGAAGGGGTTACGTATTACACTCAGCTGAAAAGCTACTATCGTGATATCCTGGTTGCCCACTTAGTGATGACGTCATTGTACCTGTCAAACATCAAACACACAAATCACCGGATTTGATTATCCCTTCTATCTATACCTTTGAATTCGCATACAAAGTCCATCATTGTTGGTTTTAATTATTGTTGATGAAGACCAAGTTTGAATCAAAGGAAGCGCATAGGCATCGACCGCTATGCATGTTTCGTCTGGCTGATACTTCAAAAGTTTGTCTGGCTCTTCATTGCCACCTTAGACTTGGGGATCTGCATATCTCCAGACTCATCAAACAGATCTAGGTGTAGAGACTGTTGACAACTCGCACAACGTTATACATCCTGAAAACTAACATTCATAAGCTTGCTTGTAGACCAATCACGTGAGAGTATATCAACTTGGTATTAAATACCTTATAGGGTTAGTGCATTTTTTGTTGTATCACGTCTGCCGTGGTTCAAGGTTCAACAAGGCGCATTACATTGTGAAATATGCAGCCCAAGACTAAGACGATGTCAAAGGCTCGACAGAGAGTGTGGACTACACGTGTCGGGAAGGAAGGTCTGAAGCGACAAACACTCCAAACCTTACCACAATGCCACCAACAACTGAAGCTTTGACAGAGGATGTTTATCGTGCCCATCTTTGGATGGGTGGAATAGTGCGTTAGAGTTCAATCGATATTGGATCCCACTGCACTAATTCGGATACAGGAAAGATGAAGAAACAAAGTGACCCATACCTTTGGCAAAACCGCCAAATGTGAAACTTGCACTTGCAAACCTATAATTTAAAATGTCTTTCATTAGGATGTGGAAGCAACAAGGTAAACCTGGCTTTCGAGATGTCATGCCATGCATCCTTGGGATGTCTACATGATCGGCAGCCAGACATTTAAATCAAAACGACAGAAATGTGTGCTCTCAGTTCGATCAGCCAATGAAGAATATGAGCACAGGGGCAGAATTCCCCCCCCCCCCCCTCCCCCCGTTTGACGTTAAGCGAGATATTTTCGAAACACGTATCACTGTGCGTCTTCTTAATTTTTTCTTCAAAATCTTGCGCATCTTTTGGGACCAGATTTGTGACGACCGGGCATACCATTACAATGTCACGCGACCTTGTGTAAGTGATGTCAGCTCAGAAAACGTTTGATGTTGTGATTTGTGTACAAATCCTATGGAAATGGACTTTGTCCTAGGAACATAAAATCTTCATTATTTTTCATTCCAATCTCTGCAATTATTCAATTGTAGACTAAAAAATGGTTGGATATTGATTCAGAAAAAAATGTAATTGAAAAAAACAAACAATACAATACATTAGTTTAAAAAACAGAGAAATACATAAGAAGTTCCAAAATCAAAGAAATACATTAGGAAAAATTTACTCTTTGCAATGTGTTAGGTTGAAAGGTTGTTAATTAAGGCATAACAATAATACTTAGCTAATTCCAAGCAAGAAATTTGTAATTTAAAGACTAAAAATTTATTTTTAGGGGGGGGGGGGGATTCTGCCCCTGTGCTCATATTCTTCATTGGCTGATCGAACTGAGAGCACACATTTCTGTCGTTTTGATTTAAATGTCTGGCTGCCGATCATGTAGACATCCCAAGGATGCATGGCATGACATCTCGAAAGCCAGGTTTACCTTGTTGCTTCCACATCCTAATGAAAGACATTTTAAATTATAGGTTTGCAAGTGCAAGTTTCACATTTGGCGGTTTTGCCAAAGGTATGGGTCACTTTGTTTCTTCATCTTTCCTGTATCCGAATTAGTGCAGTGGGATCCAATATCGATTGAACTCTAACGCACTATTGTTAGCAAACTTGTAGACCATGGCCCAAGGTATATGCGTGCCAAATTGTGTGTCAGCCACCCATTCATTGGCCGAGATATCAGGGGATTTTGAATTTTTAAGGCCTAAAATGGGCTATTTTGACGGCCATTTTGTTTTTGCCCATATCTAAAATTGCTCAACACTGACAAAGTTCCAGATTTCTATTTATTCAAAGTGGATGCCTTGACAGTCAGAATCCATTGAAGAAAAAAAAATGTATACCTCAAAACAAGGTCAGGCCCCAAATCTGGATTTGGCTGCGGCTATGATGCCTTAAAATATGTTTCTCGTGAAAATCACCGAAACCAATCTACTAAGTAAAACCATACTGGAAATATTAACATATTAATTCATTATGTTCTTCCTATTTGCTCGCTACAAGAATAGACAAGAACACTAAAAATATATCCGCAATATCAACAATAAAATTACCTGAAATGTGGT
>JBAMJV010005492.1:117500-137785 GCA_037951105.1 Echinarachnius parma
TGTGACCCCTCCCCAATCAGTGCAATCATTCAAATAGCAACTGGAGTCTTTAATAATTCTACACCTACAAAACCAATACCAAACATAAGGGGGAAATCATGTGAAAAAAAGAAGAAATATTTAGAGTGTGCATGCTTATTCCTCAATCAATCATACAACCAAGGCAATGAAGTCTACATTGTATACCCACTTTGACTATTACAAGTAATCACACCCTCCTCAACTACACAATTTTCCCACAGGAAACCATTATAGCATAGAGGTGTGTTAAGTACATGAGTTAATGGCCCCATTGCAGAAAGAGATCGATTGTAAGTCAGAATATCTACGCATTTCAACCAATCAGATCTGCGCATATAGTCACATGATCTGACTTACAATTAATTATAACTTGCAATCGATTGTATCTCTTTCTGCAATGGGGCCATAGTCATATAGGGTTACTGTTACTAGATCATCATTTGTGCAAAATGTGCATATTGGTTAGAGCCTTCACCTTTTAATGCGAGAGTTGTGGATTAAAGTTTCTTACTTGGGCATGGTTACGCTTCATTCTCAAACATGGTGCTACACTGTTACATGGATGCATTATGCATTCTGATAAAAAAAATAACCTAGATCTGAGAGCATTGTCATCCAGTCAAACCGAAAATAATTGCAGTAAATGGAAAGATTTTTATTGCAATTTCTTTCATTTTATTAATAAATGTCATCACTGTAGCAAAAGATTACAAAAATCACATCAAGCTTACATAGCATCATAGTGTAATAAATAAACAAGGTCATAGATAACAATAACAAAAGAAGATAACATTGATGTCAAAAGTACACTGATAAGTACGAAATCATAACTTCATTAGTCTAAGAGAAAGTAGTGATTATGTTATAGTACTTATTGGAAAGCCCTTATTAATCAAAATTGGTTTAAAATGGAAGTGGTACAGAAATACAATAATTGCAATTAAAAAACTTGGGAGCCTATAATGAAGCAAAAAGGTTTAACACGCATTTCTTCCCAATAAATGATTTCAACATTTGTTTTTCTAACTTATATTAGAAATAAATAGTGAACATTAAAGTGATCAATTAACTTTGTAACATTCAACCAAAATCACTTGGAGCTTACACTTCTCTTGTAGTACGTTGTTGTGTGGCTTGTGGTAACAGAAGACTGGAGTGGGTTTTGAATGTTCAAATGTCTCTATAATTATGGAGATAATTAAGAACAAATGTGTTGACCTTAGTCAAGAGTATCAGAATTAGGATACTAAATCCTCCATAGTATCCAAATTTGGATACTTCACACAAACGATCAGGATAGAATTAGACAAAAATTTATTCTTAAACATTATTCCTTTTCTATGAAAATCTCACATATCATTCTTAAGAATCTTACAATGATATTGGTATGAGTGAAGTCTCAAATATCACTTTTGGGAAAAAATATAAAGTTAATGGATCACTTTAATGTGTACACATTATGCAAAGAAAGTCACAAATCTTTACTACATATAGAACGATGCATGTCTTTGCAACAACAACAAAAATGTATTAAGTGTGTTCATATTTTCATGAAAAAAAAGTAAGTGTAAGTTTAATACATTTAATACATGTTTAATACATTGTTCATGAATTTTCTTGAATACATTGGTTATGAATTTCATTAACAAAGTACATGTGTAATTTATGCTGAAGATGTTGGTTTGTGAATTTAATTATGTTACATTACAAACAAAATTAATTAAACATTATAATTCGTTGGATTATAAAATATTACATGTTTACATGATAAAGGACATATATACACAAAATGAAATAGATCTATGAAACTGAAATAAATATATGCAACTGAACTTACTATTTATGGAGTAGAACAGTTTCACAACCTAACTAAGTCGCTTCTTCCGCTAAACTAGCGGGTGGCATCTTTAGATTTAATTTCTATTTCATGAACTTTCACCCAGATGAATTCAAAAATCAACATAAGCAAACTATACAAGCATAATTTCAAGAAAAAAAATAATTTTAAACATAATTAATTTTCATTAAAAAAAACATGATTTTAGACTTAGAAGTAATGAATGTTGTTCTTCTAAGTTTCGGCAATTTCAAGCTTAAATTTAATGGATTTGCTGATCGCATGACGCTTATCATTTCTGTTGAATACATGATTTGGAAATATCATTACATGAACTTGCTAGCAAACACCGCCACCAAATCATAAAATAATACTTAATCTCTTTTTTTGCAAAGATGCTACTTAAAACACTTACACCATGTATGAGTACAAAATGTAAAACTTCGTCAATTATGTCACAGACTTGTAGTTTTGGATGAATACACTAGTTAGCAGCATTGAATTTCAGTACAAGTTTCTGTGAACAAAAACCATTACCAAATACACTCATAGTTATACAGATATCATTTTGAAAAGTTAGAAACAATGAATGTTGTTCTTCTAAGCTTTGGCAATTTCAAGCTTAAATTGAATGGAATTGCTGATCAGCCTGATCACATGATGCTTATTATTGTTGTTGAATACATTATTTAGATATGTCATAACATGAATTAGCTAGCAAACACCACCACCACATACATATGAATTTATGAATACTTAAAGGAGGGGTGCAATCCCGGCTTTGATTCAGGTTTATAGCTTTAAATATGTGCCTTTATTGATATACCACACTCTTTTTTTCAAAGAAATCCTTAAGTTGGGAAAAAAAGGTAAATTTCATGCAACTTTTTTGCTTTATTACGCATCGGCGTTCCATGCTCCTAAAAAAAGTCATTTATAGCAGAGCGGAAATGTGCGCACGTGTCACCCGATTCATGACATCACTTGCAGACCGCAACGCGGAGGAATGTGCATTGTTTACATGCAGAGCCTATGACTTGCTTGTAAAACAAACTCGTTTTTGCTTGTAAATTGAGGTTTTACTGAAAATGCTTAAGAATTGCTAAGAAATGAATTGTTGCAGGATCCAGCTACACATCTGAGTGTATATCGTCCCATGATATAAACCTGAACAAATGTTTGCAAATATTGAAACAAATGGAAATAATATCTCTGTGTCAACGTGAGTATTGTACTCAGCGTGTACGTCTATGACCGAGCTAAACTGCGATTGCCTGCCGGTGACGTCACAAAGATGACGTCATTTTTTGTTCGCCCGGGACTCAGTTTTTTTACGGGGGTTCCGAAAGAGAATTTACAAGTTGATTTTTTTATTTTACCGGGTTTTCCCACGAGGAAAATATGTTTGTATTAGTAATCTTCATGAAAATCTACCTTAGATACAGTAAAACCCAATTTTGAGGCAGTTTTCTTGTCACCATACCTTTAAATCTCTCCTTTGCAAAGGTGCTCAATAAAACACCTACACCGATATGTATCATTTATAACTGTCAAGTAATGTACAAGTCCATGAAAAGAATGGCAAAAGATTTGCAAGAATATACATGATACAAATTAAATCCTATTTTACATAAAGGCACCAAAATACACCTCAATTAATTATCAGCAACCTGACATTTCCTTTGCAGATAGACATGAGAGAAAGAGTAATGTTGCATTGACTAAGAAATAGAGCAATTGTTATACATTTAGAAATACATGTAGGGCTACATATACACCGAAAATCAGAACTATCAGATCTGAAGATAAACAGAGCTATTTGACAAACTAAACAAATAAAACCAAATATTTCCAGGTGTTTTCTAACGTAAAAAAGGGCCTGTTTTAAATGTCAATAAAAGACATGAACAAAATTATGCACCCTTTTCCTTGACAAGGTACCTACAAAATGTAAATGTCTGCAAAGATATTGTACACAATGTTTTTGTAATAAAAACTAAGTCTATATAAATATGACGGCGCTGAGCTGCAGTAGTACTATTGATACATCTAATTCATAAACTGAATAAATTTTGATTCTAGTTAATTTCAGTACTGTAAAATTTTCTTCCAATTTGCACAACTCGGATTTCTAGCAATTGCTGCTATAAAACACACAAAGGAAAACAAACGATAAACCTACATGCAATTGAAAATTTCATATGCAAAAACCGATATATGCCATTGTTACCTTTTTAAAAATGAAGCTACTATCATAAAAAAACAAAAACAATGTCTGATTAAAAGTATCACACATATTCTCATTCTTAATGTTAGTATGTTTACTCATCACTTCATCTCAAAATAGGTAAAAATTGCTTAATTGTTTTTTTGCAAAATACACCCTTCACTTAGTTACTATTAGAAGAAATTTTTTTTTTCTTCAAATTGTAGAAAAGAAAAACAAAATATGTTTTCTGTAAACTTTTTAAATACTAAACTTTCTAAATGCTGATCTGAAACACACAATTAATTATGATACAAGGTGTAAAGTACTTAACAGAAAGGTATTTGAAGTAACATATACAATTATGGATTCTTTTAAAACACATATCATCACCCGTTGCAGAAAGAGACACAACCGATTGCAAGTAACAATTAATTGTAGGTCAGATCATGTGTTCTAAATGCACAAATCTGATTGGTTGAAACACACATACATTGTGTATTTTCTAACTTACAATTATAATTCTAACTTACAATCGATTGAATCTCTTTCTCCAACAGGACCATAGTATATTTTAAAAATAAGCAAACAAATATAATATGCTATGAAACTGTGAGTTATCACAGATACACATTCCTTTTTTTGTTTTAAGTTGGCAAACAAAGAAGAAAAAGACAAAAGACAATTCATATTTCCTATCTACTAGCAAACAACTACACAAATTTGAAAACAATCACTTATACTTATAATGATATACCGTAAGTGATTTAAAAGGAATATTTTGTATTTGCAAACTTGATTAGGTTGGCAGCATCTTTAATTACTGCCAAATGTTGGAATCAAAAAGCGCCATGTACTATTTTATTTACAAAGCTAGAATACAAACATTTAGAAGAAACACCTACAGTCAATCAATTCGTAGAAAATTGTTTGTTACAAACCATGTTGATATTTGGCAAGTGATTATTTGAAAAACATTTGTACTGCAGTATGTAAGTAAATTTGGTCCAAAAATCAAGGCATCGTGCAAAAAAGGGTTTTCTTTTCAAATATTAAAGAGTGACATATTTTGGACAGAGAAAATACATCGATTATCAAAAGGTAAAAACATGCGAATATGTTTACATCACAGAAGCAGCAATACGAATGACAGATTTTGGCAATGATCGATATCAAAGACATTGGAATACATGGTCCAAGCACTTAGTAGGTTTGAATGTTGTTTAAATTTGATTTCTAATAATAATAATAATTAATCATTTTTATATAGCGCATAACACATAGTGATTAAACATGTCCCTATGCGCTAACTTACTTGTTGGATTCAAATCAGGACAAACAATAACTGGGATGTGCATATTCAGGAATTTCCTGTTCATCTTTGGTGTAGGGGTGGGTGGAAGGGGTGATATAGAGATCATACCAGGGGGTGTTTCACAAAGATCCTATGTTGAATTTAACTCTAAGTTGGACTTTAAAAGTATGGAAAGCAGTTAGTTTCATTTAAAAAAAAAAAATTAAGTCCTTTAAAAAGGCATAAAATGTTGTTTAAAATCACTAATATTTTTCTATTATCAAGAAGATTTCATGTTCTTCATGTAAAACTTATGACAAGTCTAAAATACTTGCATGTGTGCCTATGAATGTATTTTATTTCAAGGCTACAAATGGCTTTCCATACTTTTTAAGTCCAACTTACAGTTAAGTTCAACTTAGGATCTTTGTAAAACACCCCCCAGGAATTGATTTAGGGGGCACACTCTTCTTTGTTACAGAGGACCCCCCCCCCCCCCCCCCCCTTTACAACAAGGACATTGGGACCATGACATTTAAAGATGAATAACAGTTTTGGGAACGTTACAGAAAACAGTTATATTGCCCAAAATAATTGATCAATATTGTTGAATAAGTATCTAAAAAAGGGCTTGTGTGGTAAAATCCGAACCTAAGCATCGTTAAATGCACAAATATCGGAACAAATCCAATGGTGAAAAGCATGTGCGGACCACGTGGACTTCTGCACATAACGCTACGCGATTTTTCTGAACATTTTCGTGGAATAGACAACTAAAAAGTATCATCTTGCATTAATCATTATCTTGGAGTAACCTTCTGTTTTGTACTGCGTTGGTCAAAGTATTTATTCAGAAGCCTGTTTCCGCCTCTCCCCCTGTTGCTCCTTCCTCGGCCCCTCTCTCTGGTTTGGCAGCTTGATTGGGGTCCCTGTAGCGAATGAAAAGAGAGAAATGAGACATTTGTAACTAGATGGATCTTCGACTGCGCGCAGTCGAAAATGATGCCTCCGCCATTACGCAATTTATTTATATCAAGCCCAAATCAACATGTACACAGAATTAATTCTGTCAACTCAATTTTGATGGTACTCTGTCTTTTAGATCTTGACGTATCACAATTATGAGCTATAAGTGACCTTGACCTTTGCCCTCATGACCCCAAAATCTAATGACTACAATTGTTCCCTATTATACATTCAGGTATCAAGTTGGATTGAAATCTGATATTCAGTTCTTGAGATTTCCAATCTCAAGCTACTTTTACATATAATGAGCCCTGTGACCTTTGACCCCCACAATCTAAGCAGTTCATTGGCTCTCCAAGGAACATACATGTACCAAGTTTGGTCAGAATCTGTCAATCCCTTCTTGAGATAACGCGATCACGAGCTATTTTTGCATATATAATGAGCTCTGTGACCTTTGACCTTTGACCTCATGACTCCAAAATCTAATCAGATCATTGCCCCCCCCCCCCCCCCCCCCAAGATACATACATGACCCAAGTTTGGTCAGAATCTGTCAATCCCTTCTTGAGATAACGCGATCACGAGCTATTTTTGCATATATAATGAGCTCTGTGACCTTTGACCTTTGACCTCATGACCCCAAAATCTAATCAGATCATTGGCCCCCCAAGATACATACATGACCCAAGTATGGCGAAAATCCGTCAATCGGTTCTTGAGATAACGCGATCACGAGCTATAGTTGCATATATAATGAGCTCTGTGACCTTTGACCTTTGACCTCATGACCCCAAAATCTAATCAGATCATTGGCCCCCCAAGATACATACATGACCCAAGTTTGGTGAAAATCCGTCAATCGGTTCTTGAGATAACGCGATCACGAGAACGGGACGTACGTACGTACGGACGGACGGACAACCCGAAAACATAATGCCTCCGGCTACTTCGTTGCGGAGGCATAAAAACGGTAATAATTATGTAAAGTCAAACCTGTGTATAGTGAGCACCTATTAAAGGCATGCCTGTAAAGTGTCTAACTCCACGAAAAAAACTTGGAGCTTCCTCATTTCTCTTCTGCCGTGTTGTTTAGCTTATGGTAAGAGAATAATGAAATAGGGTTAGATTTTTTCAAATGTCCCTTTAGTATGAAGATAATTATCATTGAAAATCATTATTTGAAAAGCGATGCCAACGCTTTAAAAAAAAAATACAATTGTCCTAGCTGAATACGTCCGGCCAGCGAGCTAGCGTGGGAAACATTCCGCCCGATTGAACTTTGAGCCGAGTGACGGAAATTCCATGAATTCTTCACCGTCTGTAAACATGCACGGGTGCGGATATCGTCAACGGATGAATATTACTGCTACAAATGTACGATAGGCCATCAGTATTCGGTGATAAAATATGAACTCAATATTCGCTTTTTTCACTAGGTAAACAGTGTTCGTTTTCTTTCAAACTTTCACAAATCTTTCAATTGTATTTTACAATGATATTGATCTAGGATTGAAGTCTCAAATGTCTCTTTCGGCAGAATTTTACACTTTACAAGCATGCCTTTAAGGGAAACATGAAAAGTGGGCACTGGAAATAGATGACTCCTATAGTCGGGTTCCATAACATTATCGTTACATTTGTAATATTTCTAATATTTGTCAACCATTAAAGACACCTACATTTGGTTTCTACGACTCCCAAAGTTCAAGCATAACTATCTTTAAAGAACAAAAAAGGAATCTTCTCTTTCTCAATAAGGCGATTTTGTGAGTCTCTCCTTCCCTGATTATGACTGCATGGTCTCAGAGACATGTTTTAGGTTGTGTGCCTGGTGGTTTATCGTTAACCGTGGCAGCAGTTGCCACAACTATTGATTATCTTTTATCGTTTATTATATCCTCAATATTATGTTAACCAAACTACTGGGCTAAGCTCGAAAGACGATGTACAATTTATCAGCGAAACTAAACCGAACACAAAAAGTAATTACCCCCCTAAACAACTGCTCATAATTTCATATCCAAGAATCATTTCAAGATTTCGTCTCGCCAAAATATTTCTATGGCAGTTCGGAAAACAATGTGTAAGAGGTAACCATTAATCCATGGTTGAGTAAGCACACATTAAAGAGAAAATTGTCATATTTAAAAATTCGTAAAAGTAATATTATTATTGCAGTTTATTGAATATTGAGAAATTTCAAATTGCACTGTTTTACAATGCAATTAATCATTTCACAAACCATAATCAATGCATTAACTCACATGTGCTGTTTCACAACAATGTACAGGCATGCGCAAGTTCTTTTGACTTTTGAATCAGGTCATTTTGTCTTTAAGCTGTGCTCATTCAGCCATAAAGTGATAAATATCTCTGATTTTGACACAAAATGTACATAACAACTTACTGTAGAAATATCATGGTAAGATGACATCTTGAAACAAATATCGGTTATGAAATTATGAGCAGTTGTTTAGGGGGAAAGTTACTTTTGTGTTCAGTTTAGAATAACTAGCTATGAATTTTCCTCGTTGTGAGTTTGCTCCTTACCTTATGATCACAGCATCATCAGAAGGCCTTGTTTTGGGTCGTGCGCCTGGTGGCTTATCGTTAGCTGGGGCGGCAGAGGCTTGTGCTGCATCATCTACATTGACCAAGAAAGAAAACATCAAATTACAGAACAGAGAATCAGTTTTAGTGTGTACTTAGAACAGCAATATGATTATCGTTACACAGGGACAGTTTCTGCTGAATCGTCTCTATTGTCAGAGAGAGAAAATGTGTAAAAAAAAAACAGAACAGTGAGTAAGGAATATTGCGTGGATAATTATTTGAATATCTTTACAACAATTCAGTCATAAAATCACAACAAAAGAGAAATTAAAAAAATAAAAATTAGACCTAAGTCTGAATATTTTCAGGAATAGTCCTGAACGGGTTAAAACATCAAAGTTTATGAATCAAAATTCTGGACAAACTAACTTGTGTAAGTTGCAACGTTTCGCTGATTGACAACCGGCTTCTTTATATGGCTTTTAAACTGTGTACTTCTGGTCAGTTTCCCAATTTTGAAATCATTTTTCGAAGTTGCGACGTAAGATACTTTATAAAGACCCCCCCCCCCCCCCCCAATTGCTGGGTTGCCAAAAGAAGCCGTTTGTCAATCAGCGAAACGCCTTCACGGCTAGTACATGTAGCTCCCAAGGGAGTTGAGAAAGTACGCAATTGTGTGGGTTTGAGCTGTACCTGATGACCATGAGTAATAATACTTGAATGTGCTTAGAAACCCTGTACTAAGTGCTATGTAAAAACAAGTTATTATTATCATTATTATCGTTAAAAGAAAATTAAGCAAAGAACATGGGGCTTCCCCGAGATTCGGACCCGAGACCTCCGGATCGCTAGACCGGTGCTCTTACCGACTGAGCTAGAAAGCTCCTGTGACGACTTGTTCGTCCCTGAAGCCTCTTAGTAAGTTTGTCCAGAATTTTAAATTTGTAAACTTTGCTATCTATTTCGACTGGATGAGTTTGTTTGTTTGTTTGTTTTATTTCCACTTGATCACATCAATACAAAGAAACATCATACAAATATGTATAATAAGTGACACGTCGTATGTTTCACAAAAATCATTCTAATTAAAATACAAGCAAAACAAATATATATTGATCGGTGCCAATTCATCATGAAAAACATTATCTGCATAATAAAAAAATAAGAAATAAGGGGTAGAATACTTTAGATAATCTTAATATGTACTATGTTTAGCAAGTTATTTACAAAAGAAAAAGTAGGAGACCACATGTCGTAAGCGTAAATACAAGGTAAGGGGACGCGACTTTAAATCCATTTATCATTTGTATTATACAGGGCTCGCTGGCCTAGGGCCAGTAAAAATGTATAAAAGTCATATTTTGGTGGCCAAATCATAGATTTCGAACCCGACATTGACAATATTATAAAAATCTTGGTTTCTTCAATATCATGTTTCATCTACATTATCACAGGTTTGATCAGGAGAGATTGATTTTTTTAATAGAAAACAAGTTTACTCATGAAATATAATTTTTGGGCAAGTCAATTTTCTTTCGGGCCACCAGAAAAGGGGAAGAAATTATTTTACTGGCCCATCCGGGCCACTGACAAAAAAGGTAAGTGTGGAGCCCTGTATTATAATGAGCATGGCTAAATCAATTAGGAGGGAAAATAACAATTTTAGTGACATGTTTCGTTTTAAAAAGTGCATTTGTGCATAGTGCAAAATATACATCAATGTCAAAAAGTACATTTGTGCATATTGAGAATATGTAATTCTTCAAAAAGTGCAATTGTGCATATTGAGAAAATACATCAACTTCCAAAAGTGCAATTGTGCATATTGAGAAAATACATCAACTTCCAAAAGTGCAATTGTGCATATTGAGAAAATACATCAACTTCCAAAAGTGCAATTGTGCATATTGAGAAAATACATCAACTTCCAAAAGTGCAATTGTGCATATTGATAATATGAACATCAGCATCCATAAGTGTATTTGTGCATAGTGAGAAATAAACATCAACTTCCAAAATTGCATTTGTGTATAGTGAGAATATATACAGCAACTTCCAAAAGTGCAATTTGTGTATAGTGAGAATCAACATCAACTTCCAAAAGTGCAATTTGTGCATAGTGAGAATCAACTTCCTTGACAAGCAACCTCCTCCATGTTCTCATGGTACATGTACATGCAGGGACAAAATTAACATTATTTTTTCTGTGTCTACTACTTTTCAAAAATAGCACTCTGAGATTTCTTTTGCCTCAAACTCTGCCAATTAACTGGGCCTCATGTATGATTTTCGGGGGCTCTTTTGGGCGTTTTAGGGGCTAGTTCGGCTTATTTCTCTGTAGCTACTTTTCAAGCTAGCACTCTGAAATTTGTTTTGCATCAAATTCTGCAAAATTTACATGTTTTCAGGGGCTAATTCTGATTATTTTTCGATGGCTACTTCTCAAGCTAGTCTGTATGAAAATGGCACTCTAAAATTTGTTATGCATCAAACTCTGCAAATTTACTGTGGCTCATATGTCGTATGATTTCCGGGGGCTCTTTTGGGCTTTTCAGGGGCTAATTCGCCCCAAGCCTCCATGTATTTTTTTTCCACTGGGTACATGTACCTACCAAGCATGGGTGAGTTTTCTGCCTGTCCTGCTGGCTGCGTACCCTGATTACCAGCTCCTGTCTTCCCCTCCTGCTTCTTGCGATTCTGCTGCAACCTTGCTCTGAGCGCTGTAAAATAAAATTAAAACCAACAAAATAACATTATTAAACTTCAGACAAATATGATCCAGCAAACACCTGCCTGTAGAGACCACACTTTTTTGTCTCCCTCGTGTGGTCTTTATAGACAGGTTTGACTTACACAGAGTTAGTTTGCATTGCAATCTGGGTTACTACAGTCAAACCTCCTTTGGAGACCACTTCTATACAAAGACCACATACATGTGCTCTGGTTTGATTGTTTTTGTCTGATCTTTTGATCATTATGTTTTCTTGCCCATTTCATTCTTATCCAAGTAACTCCTTGTCATTATCTGAACTTTAATTATTATTCTTCTCTTCAATATCATTTACTCTTAAACTGGTTGATTCTTACCAGCAGATGGCGCTGTTGGTATTTTAGCCTTTTGATCTTTGGATCCTAATGTCTTCTTGCTAATTTCATTCTCACCCAACTCATTCCAACATTATCTGTTTTCATTATAAATTTTACAATTCTCTTCATCAACATGGAAGGGAAAAATCTTGTTGTAACTCAAACTGATTGATTCCTACCCGCAGATGGCGCTGTTTTTTTCTTTTCCTTTTGATCTTTGGATCCTAATGTCTTCTTGCTAATTTCATTCTCACCCAACTCATTCCCACATTATCTGTTTTTATTATAAATTGTACAATTCTCTTCATAAACATGGAAGGAAACAAATATTGTACTAACTCAAACTGATTGAATCTTACCGGCAGAGGGCGCCGTTGGTTTTTTATCCGTCTCATCCTTGGATCGCGACGTCTTCTTGCTAATTTCATTTTCGCCCAACTCATTCCCACATTCTCTGTTCTTATTATAAATTGTACAATTCTCTTCATAAACATGGAAGGAAACAAATATTGTACTAACTCAAACTGATTGAATCTTACCGGCAGAGGGCGCCGTTGGTTTTTTATCCGTCTCATCCTTGGATCGCGACGTCTTCTTATTTGTTTCATTCTCATAGAGTTCATTCAGAGGACTACCTAAATTCATCATCATCATTACTCTGTTATATTAAAGTGATCCAGGTAAAGTGTCTAAACTCCACGAAAAATACTTGGAGCTTCCTCGTTTCTCGATTGCCAAGTATATTGAATCTTACATGGGTTTTCAACTCGCCAAATATCAATCAAATCATAATCTTGTTTTTAAATTTCAAGGCCGCAATCATATCACTTAGGGTGATATTGTTTTGGAGTTGGGTGTCTATCTAAAAAAAAGTTTTGAACCGTGTTCCAGTCTCCACCAATAATTAGAGGCTCTGACCCATATGTTCCCAAAATTTGTATGCAATTTATTAAATACATTACAATCATCGTTATTAGGACCATATACATTAACAACAGTAAAATTTGTACTATCATGAGTTACATTTAACAAAAGAATTCGATATTATTCGTTATTCTTATCAAAAATTCGGAAAAATAATATGCAACCCTGTACGTCCACGGTCGCAAACGCTTAGATCCACGTTCGCATATTGCTTTTTAATAGTCCTCGATAGACGACGCTCGAGTATAGTGAGCAAATCGAAGACAGAATCCTGCACTTAACGCCTACTTATCTTTACAATATCAACATGCTTGTTATGCTTATGTATAAGCAGGTATGAACGCCTTGAATTGTATTAAATAAAATGCAGTTGTGTAACATTTCGCTGTCGATCCTCCTCCATATCTACCTTAACGCTATACATATCCGGCTTCCGTAACCATTACTGGTTGAAAGATGATTAAACAGACTCTTAATGGTATTAAGATCAAAAGTATCCATTTTATTTAAAGACATTAATCGCCGAAATATCTTGAACCAAGTATTGATAGTTTTGTTGCGTTTTGCAGCATTTCACTTCTGACCTTCCCGTATTCTACTGCGCATACCCAGTATACATCATGTTTACAAAATAATAACATATAATCATGTTAAAGAGAAAATAACCCCACATAATCTACCGATACAAAAATGTAGTTAACATAATTTCGAAAGAAAGGAGATTTATTGTATAATTATCGATCGAATTTGATCGAGTCCCCGACTTTGTTTAAGGGGTTTAAATAAACATATTTAGCAGTCAGTTTTTACGAATATGCAACCACTATTGCAAATCATATTTGTATTAAAACGAAGTAAATGCAACAATATATGATCTATTATGTTTATGTGGTATGCTGTCACTGCTGATATTATACAAGTTTTTTTATACTCAGTTGCATGTTTAATTCTAATTGTATGAATAAAAACTATAGAATGTTATTCAAATGTAATTAATCAAATACTCATTTTTTGTTGTTGATGGGTGGGGGGGGGGGGGGGGGGATAGCTTGGTTGGACTTTGTAATGAAAGAAACCCAAACTAGCGCATCTCTATAGAATGTGTGGGAATAGCAATTTATACTGTTGTCGAGTCTATATATATACGATGACATAATCATGCTAATAATAAAACGAGAACAAAGTATATTTCTTTCATAACTTGAATGAATGACCGACCCTTGATCCCCTAGATCAGCTTCCTTACGGTAGTGATGTACAGTACAAACGTATTCATTTTTTGGCATTACTATTATATTATATTCCTGCATGTTTCACAGCAATCAAATGCATGCATTAAAGGAATAGTTGAGTTCTGGTAAACATGATGTTGGGCCATTGTCGGATAAATGACGTTATGCCAATATATCACAAAAATGACGTCGTGACGATGTTGGGCTGGCGACATTTTAACCTCGAGCCAACGGCGATATGCCGACATCCGGCAACCAAATTCCGACATCGGCCCGACGTCAGGTGGCTAGCTGTGGTATGCACTCATGAATTCAGATTGGCATAGCCAAGGAGGGGGTTGTTTAATAAGGCTCTGTATTATAATAGAAGATACAATAAAACTACGAATATCAGATTGGCGTAGCGAGGGTGGGGGAGAGGGGGGGGGGGTTCCTTAATGCTTAATGAAATAAAAATAAAAAAATACAATTTCTTGATTGGCGTAGCGACGGGGGGGGGGGGGGGGGGGGGGGAGGAGGAGGAGGAGGGAGGGGGGCTTGCTAATAAAGATGAAACAAAACAAAAAAACATTTTCAGATGGAGTAGCCATGGGGGAAAGAGGATCTGGAGATGGGAGGGGGCTAGCTCAATGACGCTCTTCTATATAAGAATAAAAATAAACAAACGGATAGCCAGAGGGGGTGGGGAGGGGGGGGGGGTGGGACTTGTTTTATACACGCTCTTGTTAAACAGAAAACAACACTATAATTTGTGTGTAGCCAAGTGGGAAGAGGATGGGGGGGGGGGGGGGGGCTTGTTAAATGAAATCAAAAGAAAAACAAACTATTATTTTTGATTGGCGTAGCAAGGATGGGAAGGGGGGGGGGGCTTGTTTGATAACTTGAACGATCATTTTTTTTGTTTATTGACGTAGCCAAGGGAGGGGGTAGGGGGGCTTGCTAAATAAAGGCTCTATATTAAATTTAGAGAAAACTATGATTTCTGATTAGCGTAGCCAAGGGGGTGGGAGGGGGGGGGGGTGGGCTTGTTTAATAATGCTCTGTATTAAATAAAGAGACAACAAAACTACAATATCAGATTGGCGTAGCCAACAGGGGTGCCTTGCTTAATACCATAAAAAAGAAAACAAACTACAATTTCTGATTGGTGTAGCCACAGGGGGGGGGGGGGGTGGGCGCTTGCTAAACAAGGCTCTATATTAAATAAAGATAAGACAACAATTTTTTTTTTAGATAGAGTAGCCACGGGGAAGAGGATGGGGGGTGGGAGGGGGGCTAGCTCAATGAGGCTCTTCTATATAAGATAAAGACAAAAAACTAATTGGCGTAGCCAGGGGGGGGGGGGGGGGCTAGCTTCTATACACGTTCTTGTTAAACAAACAGAAAACAAAACTATAATTCTTGGTTCATTAATGCTTAGAGGGGATCCCCGATAAGTAGGACGGAGCCCCCCATGCTTCTAAAGGGGGTCACCCCAACAGATAGGCGCGGTGCCCCCATGGTTCATTCATGCTTAGAGGGGCCGTCCCCAAAAGAGGGACGGAGCCTCCAGGCTTCTGAAGGGGTCATCCATGAGATGGGTAATGACTCCAGGGTTCATTCATGCTTAGACGGGATCCAAATAAGACGGACGGAGCCCTCCAAGCGTCTGAGGGGGTCAACCGTTAGATGAACGGTGCCCCCAGGGTTTCATCCATGCTTAGAGGGAGCTCCCCATAAGAAGGACGGAGCCCCCAGGCTTCTGCGTGTGAGATGGCGTTGCCCATTATACTTCATTCATGCTCGGAAGGGGCTCCCAAGAGATGGACTGATGGGCAGAAAGTGCAAGATTGCCCCTGAGTTAATCAAGCCAACACCCCCCCCCCCCCCCCCCCCCAATTCCATCCCTTGGCTGCGCCAACAAAAATTATAGTTTGTTTTTCTTTTTAGTTTATCAAGCAAGCCCCCCCCCCCCCCCCCCTTTGGCTTACGGCAGTCTGAAATTATAGTTTGTTTTTCACTGTATTTATATAGAACCCAGTGGCGTAGCGAGAGTCAACGGATTGGGGGGGGGGGGGGGCACAGCTGCGAGGGAGCGTAGCGCCCGAGGGGGGGGGGTGGGGGAGGGTGTGGGAGCTTTTACAATTTCACTTGAAATAATGCAATCTGGTGGTGGGGGGGGGGTCTCGAGTATGCGCAAAATCGCAAAATTAAAAAGCCCCAAAAATTGGAAAAGCTCCTTACAGTGGGAGGGGGACACCCCCTCCCATTAGCGTCGATCCTGGGGGGCAGGGGTGCGGTCGCCCCCCCCCCTCCCAATTAAAATATTGGGCCGAGCATATCATTTCGCCCGCCCCCCCCCCTCAATTAATTCCGAAAATGAGGAAGAAAAAAATCGAGTGATTTAATGCCAAAGATAGTCTAGTGGGATTTCTGGGAAAATGTGCATGTTAGGAGCATTTGGGAGTAAAAGTTGGGAACCAAGATATTTCACATAATTTAGGGTGCTGAATCCGATAGCCCTGTTCCCAAGCGAAATATTAAGTTTTTGAACATTCTAATTTGCCTAAACAAACTGGCCTC
Source organism: Echinarachnius parma (assembly GCA_037951105.1). Classification (NCBI taxonomy): domain Eukaryota; kingdom Metazoa; phylum Echinodermata; class Echinoidea; order Clypeasteroida; family Echinarachniidae; genus Echinarachnius; species Echinarachnius parma. The sequence goes on from JBAMJV010005492.1 coordinate 134,186, forward strand.
CAAAATGACACCTTTTTAAGCTTGTAAAACAAGTTTGTTCAATAACTTTGCAACCAGGCGAGCAAAACTTGCAAATTAAATGTCTAGAATGATGATTACTATCAAAAGGAACATGCATATGATAACCTCTAATGTATTTAGTGTACATGAAGACACATACATATGCCAAATTAGTAGCCGCCACTACAGAAAAGTCTTACAAAACAAGTTATTTTGGGGCAATTTAAGCCTACTGAATATAACACTGATAATCAGTGTCTTAATCATTCCTGCGAGTCAAATAATTGAATGAGATCGTTTCATTGAATCACCAGTAGTATATTTTGCTTATATTTCAAATAGAATTGGAATATTAAAAATGGCCTCCAATTGACGCTATATATTTGAGCGTATAGAAACGTGTTTATTATTAACTCGGTAACTAAGCTAGAGTAAAACATACGAAGAAGCGATGCGCAGATGTATGTTTTCAATAAGGGACGTCAAAAGGATTATTCTGATGAATTTAATGACATGGATGACTTATGAATATGCAAATTATTGGCTGCCATATAGTGACAAAATTAACGTTTTAATCATTTGAGAGTTTATCTTTTATGTAGTATTTTAAGTAGCAAATCACATCAAACGTTTAAGAACATTGAATATTCTTCTGTCCGTGATATTTCATACGAAGGGTAAATTAAACAAAATAAAAAATACTATCCCTCCCTAAGCAAAATGGCGTAAGCTTTTTAACCAAATAGGGTTTGAGCATAACATAACTTGGCAGGAATATTTCTAAAATTATTGGCTAACGTCTCTGTGAAAATGAATTTGATCCGCAATGCCATGCATGAGTGAGCACACATTAAAGGAAAAATGTCACTTTTCAAAAGTGCACAATAGTCAAAAAGTGAAAAATTTTGCCTTTGATGTGTGGTCACTCATCCATGACTCGACGGACCAATTTAATTTTCACACATAAGTTAGTCAATAAATGTAGGAAACAATCCTGCCGAGTTATTTTGCTAAAAACCTTTTCGTTAACAAGTTATGTTATTTGATTAAGGGGGACATAAGGGGGACAAAAGTGACATTTTTCTTTTAATGTGTGCTCACTCATGCATGGCATGGCGGATCAAATTCATTTTCACACGAGACGTTAGCCAATATTTTAAAAAACATTCCCTGCCAAGTTATGTTGCTCAAACTCTATTTGTTAAAAGGTTACGCCATTTTGCTTCGGGGGGAAGTTACTTTTTTGTTGTGTTTATATTAGGATTTAACTAAAACTGGTAACTGGTATTTCTGATTGATTGAAAATCAGTGAAATACATCTGCACATATCCTGTTTGGAGAGTGTGGTTAACGATATCAAAGCACACAAATCAATTTATTTATTGAAGATTTCACCAAATTGGTGTCAGGTAGTAACACGATGTTTAATGAAAAGAATTAAGCTTGTAGTTTAAAAGCAAAAGGGACCTTTGGACTATGTTTTGATATATATAATGATAATGCAAGTACGATTTTTACATATTTTAGTACTTTGTACTTTGAACTAAATCTGCATATATAGGCCGCTTTTCTGATTAATGACCGATACTGAGCACGAACAGTCAACATACTTCTCACATACTTCACCAACTGGTAACAGGCAGTCACGCGATATTTAATATGATTAATAAAACCTTTGTGGTTCAAAAACCGTTGCCCCTATTGTGGGTATAATCGTTTAGTTATTGAGTGAAGTTTTAACTAATTATGATTCATTTACAGTTTATATAATCGTACTGCAAATAGTGAAATATATCGAATGGTGTATGTAACGGATAATAATCAGACTATTTATACCTCTGACATTAACATAGGCAGCAGATAAGATAATGTACAAATCACTCTGTACAAAAGCTACACTTCTTGGACTCAACATCACCTTTGCTAAATGTTCGCTTTTTGTTCATTTTATTTTTGGTTATTTCTATTGTATTTTCCTCTGTTTTTGATGTCTTAGAATTAATATAATTAAGCTGTTCAGCTTGTTCAAGCCAAAATACAGCATTTAAAAGGTTTCGGAAACCAAACTCTATTCTTTATATACATCGTTGAAAGAATAATTGAGTTTTGGTATAGATGGCGCTACACAGAATCATATTTTGTGACTTCAATGAACAACCGAATATAACATTTGAAACGGCAAAATTGGTTCAGAAACGGCTGAAATATATACTGTAATTAACATAACCTTGTATAACAAATAATTGTTGGGTCCAACAAGTATTCGATAATTTTGACCAGCCGTTAAACATGTCTAAAAATGAGCTTCCTCTTTTCAACAATTAATTAATAAGAGATTAGTTTTTGAATTGTTGTTGATTGTCTTTCTTGCTAATCAGTTTTTGGACAAAAACTCATATGCCCAATATTCTATGAAAAATGGGTTGAAACCAATGAGGGCTTTATGGAGCATCCCTTTTCGAGAGCAGTTGGAGAAACACATTTATAAAACGTAATACTTTGTCCTTACATTTAAGGTAAGGACGAAGTAAAGTAATTTTTCACTGCCATTTTGTTTATGCAAATTAAAGGTGTTTTTGAGTATATAATACTACTAATGATTTCATACATGTTCTGATTTGATCAATCATTCTAATTTTAAAACTTGGTTTTTAGTAAGTCACTATTTATTGCATTCATTGTTATTAGGCCTTACTTACGAAATATGATCCATTTTGTACCATTTTGTCAGTAATGGCGGCCACTAATTGCATATCTATAAGTCATGCATGTCACGTCATTCATCAGAACAGTCCTTATTGACATCCCTTCTCATCGGAAATATGAATATGCACATTGGGTATATGTTTTGTTCGCCTTAATTGCTGAAACATTTTTTATCAGTTCAAAATGGTGGAAATAGCGTCAATTGGCGGCCATTTTGAATGTGCTAATTATATTTGTGTATGTTATATGAGTAAATCATACAATTGATATATTATTTCATTCGCATAAAGTGTTTAAGACAGTGATCATAAGTGTTACATTCAGTAGGTCTAAATTTCCCCCAAATAATCAATTTTGTAGCGACTTTTCTGTCATGGCGGCCACTAATTTGCACATTTGTGCATCTTTTTTTTCCACTAAATACATCAGCGTTATTTTATTTATGTTTCCTTTTGATATAAAACATAATTTTAGACAGTAAATTGCAGATTTTGATCGCCCGGTTGCAAAGTAATTGAATAAACACGTTTTACAGGTTTTACAAAGTGTCATTTTGGCGGCCATTTTGTTTATGCAAATTAGATGGTCAATAACTCAAAATTATGCTTGTGGAACAGGGTTTATCCGGATTCTAGCAGCCCCCACATTATGTAAAATAGCTTGATTCCCACTTTTACCCGCAAATGCTTCTAGGTTCTTATAAAGAGCTCTTTTTCAGTAATCGTCTAGACTAAGAGGGGAAAAACACATTTATCATAATTAATCTTCAAAATAGCTGTGTTTTTTTTTAGTTTGAAAATGACCTTTAAATCTCGTTTTTTGCCTACTGTTTCTCATATTGCAAGTTTCATTTCGGTTGGGGGAACTCACCTTTCGAACTGTGTTGGGCAGTGT